>VZSZ01007856.1:248404-284498 GCA_013398815.1 Ibidorhyncha struthersii | reverse complement strand
TAAAAAAAAAAAAAAAAAAAAAAAAGCAAAACAGACGACAACGCCACAGAACAATCTAGCTAATCGTTTACAAACATAAGAAAAATTAATCTTATCATTCCAAAATTTGATTCCAAATTTCTCAAACATTGCATCAGCTACAACTGGTCTCTCTCTCTCCAGTTACACTTTTATACAGAGCAAGTGAGAATAAACCCTTCATTTAGCAAAGTGTTGCTTTGTCTTTGGATAAAGACTGCCTAGATGTCAGGACAACTACAATGAAGAGCGATATTATTACCAGCTGAGATTGGTGGCATTTCTGGCATGCCAGATGTTGTGGATCTTGAAGAAAGAGGCTTCCTTTCACCTAAATCTGGAAAGATAACCTTGTGTTAAAAGGCTTAATTGCCTCAGAGCTACTATGGGTAGCACAGGACTCAGCAGAGAAATGTTGCATTGTTAAAATGGAAGCACAGGGAAATTTGCTTGCAGATCAGCTAGGCATTACTGTGTCTCATAAACTATTGAGCTAGTGGGAAAGTCAATGTGGAAACCACATGACCTAATTATTCAAACTAATAAGCATTCTTATTACTATTTAATAATCTTAGCACATTAAAATTTGGAGGTAGTAAGAAAACACCTTTTGATCCAGAAAACAGTCAGTGGGCCAGCCAATATAAGGCTAGTCAAAACTGACTTTTCACAGAAACATTACACAGAAGTATATGTTAGGCTCTTAATTCCCTCTCACAGTCAAGTTCTCTCAGCACAGGAGAAAAAAAAAACACATGAGAAAGGCAGGTCCACAGCTGGCAACCTCAATAATGAGAAAAGCAAACCCAAGCAACTAAAGGGAACCCACTGCTATGCCCCCCGATCCTCCATCTACAAAGATGGATGATGAGTACAGATGAGAATCTAGTTAATGGCAGCAATAAGTAGTATGAATTACTGGGATGGTGACACTAAAGCAATGCAAAGCTTCCAAAAATAGCAGCAAGGATAAAAATGAAAAGAAAATCTTCACAACTAAATAAAGTCATCAATTTTATGCAGTGCCATTTGTAACAACTGAGGTTCTGTAGTAATTATGGACATGGATATTTTCAACTCAGTAATATCTCTAGCTGCAGAAAAAAAATAGTAAATACACCTGAGAAATCATAGACTCATAGCATCCTTTTGGTTGGAAGAGAACTTAAGATCATCAAGTCCAACCATTAACCTAGCACTGCCAAGTTACCACTAAATCATGTCCCTCAGTACCACATCTACATGTCTTTTAAATACCTCCAGGGATGGTGACTCAACCACTTCCCTGGGCAGCCTGTTCCAGTGTTTGATAACCCTTTCTGTGAAGAAATAACTTCATGTAAATAAATTAAGAAGGGAGATTTGGGGGACAGAAGTTTTACCTTCCACTGTTCTGCAGAGTATTATTTTTTATTATTATTTATTTATTTACAAAATGAATCTTCTTTTTTCTAAGTATTTTAAATACTCACTAACTACTCAGTTATTTTAGTTTTCCCATGTGTGCAAATGCTCACAAAGAGTTTGAAAAACCACGTGTACATAGTTTTACATGCACTTGCCTTAAATAGCACCTGAAAAAACAGCTCTACAACTTATACCACAACTTTCCATGAAGTTAAGAATTCTTCAGAAAATTTAGGAAAAATTTTGATTTCGGAGATTAAAGTATCTCGACACCACTTCATTAAGTCTCTTAGCTCTGTGCAGTTTCTCAATTCAGGCCATTTTTTTTCAGTCAGATTTGGTCCCAGGTATCCCATATAACAGAATGAACTAACTTCATTTAAAATCTTTGCCTGGGGGTAGGATGATTTACAGAACAGTGCAGCAAAACTGAACTCTTGACAACTGTATTGGGATGCCAAGAACCAGTAGGTTATACAGCACAGAACTTAATAAACTACAGCTGCATTGCCCAGAGAAAAGTTTTGGGCAATGAACTGCTTTCCTTTCCCCTCCACCTCCTCCTATCCCTTCCCCATTGTCCTCACTTCTTAGGCACGTAGTTGTTCATGTTCAAGCAATGCTTAAAGAACTTAAGCATCCCTACGTATCAAAGGCTACAGGAAAAACCACAGCCTATCTCCAAAGCTGCAACCCAAAGTACAGCTTAGTTAGAAAGGTCTGGCCTGAGGTGTGTTTACTTTCTTATTTTAAGACAATACATAAGAAAAATCACAGCAACATGTATATGGACATTGAAAAACAGACAGACAGAAAGAGAGAAAGAAAACAATCTTATCACTAAAAAGCATCATACCTTACTTGACTGTAACAATCTTAAGCCTTGCAAAATTTATATCTGTTCCTGACACACCCATTTGATTCATACTGCATGATTCAGGCTCTGTAAGCTAGCTGCAGTCTTTCTCTAAACCTGTGCTGTGCCTGATCCCAGGAATGAGGATGCCGTTATAGGATTTAAAAAACTAACACACAGGGGAACACCCAATGCAAGCAGTATGGAATAACTGTCTGAAATCATCAACACGGAAGCAGTAATAAACTCTTCAGCACCAGCCAACCAAACAAAAGGGTATGTTTCTGAAATAATACCACTATAATTTACCAGTGTCTAGTATTTCTGAAGTTGTAAAAGTTTGGGGAGTAGAAGTAACATGAAGAAAGTCATGTGAAGCTGTAAAATAAAAACAAAAATCATGCTGTATTGTTTTGAAGTGACAAGAACCATCATGCAACAGCATCACATTCTTTTATGAGCTGAAGAAACTTCTGGGTAATATTTAACATATTATGTTCCACAGAGAGGTAGACTGTGAAATGTACAATAACCAATTAAGTATGAATTGAAAACAATTTCCAAAAACATGCATTAATGCACAGATAAATAATGCAACTAATGACCAAATTGTTAGCACAAAAAGGACTTGAGCTATGGAGTTAAAAAGGGGAAATACAAGGCCACTCAAAAAAGGAGAACAAATTATGAGTAAAAATTAGTAAACTGGGACTGCATGGAATTTTTGTCCAGAATTCCAAGGATCAAGAAGGAGGATATCCTGGTGCTGAAACTGGAGAAGGAAAAATGATGAAAAAACAGGAACTGTACCAAATGAAACATTCAAACTGTCTTTTGTCAGACCTGAATAGTTGACAGTTACACTCACCCTCCCCTTTAGTAATGGATTTAACTAAAAAATTATTTTCTTCCAAAAATATATGCATCAGGCATTACGCTATTGGCATGCTAATGAAGTGAAATCTTTCCAACTTGCTCTCATCTTGATTTTTTTTTTCTTCTTTTAGTTAACTGTCAGTGGCCCCAGGTAAATAACTAGCTCTTGGAAACTCATCTATGAAATAAGAGAAACACATCACAGAGATTTTCTGAGGACCAACTAGCCAGTGTCTGAATCTTCAATGACATGTTTTTATAGTGCCCGTTTTGAAATCTGGGCACTTGGAATTACGTCTATGTTTATACAAAAAGGATAAAAGAAGAGCTACATTTTCAAAAGGTGTTGGAATTTCTGCAGTTTCCATTAATTTCTTAGGACTCTGAGTACTTCAGCAAATCAGGATATTCCACTTATGAAACTTGGGTGTCGACAGGCCTGTTGAAATTTAGTATTTACTATAAGACCGATTTAATTTTAAAGCTAAGAATTACATGCTGTAGTCAAATACGGAAAAACCTTCAAACTACTAGTTCAATATTTCATATAAAATGTCATAAAGAAACCTGCTATTTGATACAAGGAATCTCATACCTGCAGTTATTCTTCATTTACACCAAACTGAACCAACTATTTAATGAGAGGCACTATGTCTCCTCAAAAAATTCCTAACTGTCAAGAGGATTAATCTTATGAGAAATCATTACCAGATCTGGTTGGTTGCACTTCTGGGGTACCAGATGTTTTGTATCCTGAAGAAACAGGCTGTGTTTCCTCAAAAGCTGAAAAAAGAATCTGAGCTTAAAATGCTGAGAGACCAGTGACTTCATGGATTAGCATCAAATAGCTTAGTGAAGGCTGTGCAATTCCAGATGATGCTAATGCAAAGCTAAGCAAGATGGCAGATGGCCTGAAAGTGAGATGTGAGACAACTGTGCCATGGTAACAGGAGGTGATGGCTTGCAATGCAGTCTTCTGGCCTTGAAATTTGAGTTCCACATGCCCGAAAGAATTCTTATAGGCAAGGAATTTTATCTTATTAAATTTTCTGGGATAAGAGCTGCAGCTATACAAAAAGAAAAAAGCTAACGATGAGATACAACAACGCTGTTTTTAAGCAGTTTTTAAGCCAGTAACAAATATGTATTTCAGCTAGTTACACAAACACAAGAATGGTGAATAAGCAGCTCCCTGTGAGCATTGGTAGCCAAGATTCTAAAGCAGCTCTTAAGGTTACCATTTGCAGATATATGTGATGCTAAGATAATGGAAAAAAATCATGGAAATAATCTGCTGATTACCCATCTCCATCTTTCTGGTTTCTGCAGAAGGTACAGATATGGATTTCAAGGCTGGACTCTGAGTAGCTAAGAGCAAACATGAAAAAAAATTTATGACACTGAGACAGACGCTCTCCTTGCAAGTGGTACAAAGTCTAATTTTAACTGTAGGTAGCAAGTTTTTGTTTGGTTTTAAGGTCTCTTCTTCCTATTAATTTTTACCCAATTCAAACTTTGGCATACATTATCTAATCAGACTGAATTCTGAGGTTTTTCTTCACAGTGAAGCAGCTACAACCTAAACACTATACATTCGATCTTCACAACACTCACAGGTCTGTATAAACTGGTTACTGTTACATTATGTATAACTATTTTAAAAGGAGGTGTAATGGGAAAATATAAAAAAAGGGTAGTACAATGAAGTCAGTGAAATATTCATGAAAGTTATTAAACAGCATTTTTTATCTGTTATGCTGTAATGAAGACTATTACAAAGATCTTATGGTTATCATTGAAGTATGGATAACCTGTAGTGTGCTTTAATGAAAACAGCGAATCAAGGTGGAATTGGGCATTCTTACCTAAAGACCATCATGAACGTGTTTCCACTGTGTGTAGGTTTTGCACTACTGTCCTGCTTCTAAGAAACAGACCCTATTCAACTGTGTGTACAGGCCAGTAAGTACCATTCTTTCCAGTAAACTATCTGCATCAGTCACTTATGCTTGTTTAGGTTATAATATATTTGAAAGAGAAAATTTCAATCCGTATTTTTAATTGGTCTTTATCAAGATGAGGTTTTTTGAAAATCAGTTATACCAGAATTTTAAAATTAAGCTTCTCTGAGGGCTTGAGATTGAGAAAAACATTCAAACAACTAGGTGTAGGGTTAATTTCTAATGTAGGCAATATGAATATAAGCCAAAAAGTGAACAAACTTTTATTTCATATATGGGATCTGCTTTCCCATTTACCTTCACCTTATCACATTAACAAATATGATCCCAGGTTACTATCCTGATATAGCTGAACTCAGCAGTTGGACCAGATGGTTGTTGTTGGTCCCTTCCAACTGGAACTATTCTATTTCTAGTCTACATTTATAAAGAAGAAAATAATACCAACAAAAGCCATATGATTCACAGCCTTTGGTAAAAGCTTCCATTCACCCATTTACATCCAGTAAGAACTATGAGAGATCTCCCAAAGGCATCAGAACATTGGAGGCGTGTTAACAAAGCTATCTTTTCAGAAAGGTTTGAATTCAAAATATACCGACCACACAGAAAGTTTAGAAAACAAAGGAGATATCTCCCTCTGGTACAATCGAGATAGAAAAATAACGAAAAAAAGTCTTCAGGAGAACTAGGTCACACACACTTAAACTTCAGAAATTAAATTTTGCTTTCTTTGCTGATTTTATGACAGCAGGTGACCAAGGCATGCAGAGGCACAAGGCAGAGAAATCTCCTCTGTATGACCCCCCCCCCTCCTCGCTCTCACAGAATATCTCTGACTTCAGCATTGACTTCATGGGGAGCGCAGATGCTCCAGCTGACCCAATGGCTGGGCCAACCTCAGATAATTAAATCCCACTTTTTCTAAGTGGAACTATTTGGCAGGAATAGAAGACTTGAATGAAACGTATTTTGCCTCAGCAGTTTTTATTATTTTACCTTTACTGCTGACACATACATAGGATTAGGTTATTGTTCCCCAGCAGAAAGCAAAAATTCTTCCCATCCCCAATAATTTTCAGGTTTTCAGCTACATTTAAAGCAAATAGGTTCTTAAATCACCAAATGTGTGTGTCTCTCTCTCCAGTGCTGCCTCTAACTGTATTTAACCAAACATTTTTCATTACAGTGAAAACAAATACGCATCTCCATCCCCTCAAACATATCTAGAAAAGAGCTGTCTAAAGTTGTAGCAAATTAAGAACAAATTGTGAAGATCATTTTCATGTTCTTGAGAATTTGGTTCAAATATGCATTTCAAGAAGTAAGAGCTGTTCCTGGAAATGATTTTAAAATTTGGCAGAGTGCATTAAGTAGAAGTATGCTGTCTAAATAAACCAGCACTACTACATGATAACTTCTTGACTAATGCTTAGTGAAATATAAATCCGTACTGATTCACGGTCACTCCAGTTAACTAGTGGAATAGCTGTTTATATAGATAACAGCAACAAGAAGTTGTTTTGATAGAACGAGATATTTATGACTAACACAATGACACAGAGTAGAGAAATACAGGCCTGTTATGAAAGCAGAGGTCTTGAGAAGGGGATACACAGGATATGGAATAGAAAAGGACAGGCATGGGATGATAAGAGATGGGGACAGGCTTGGCACTGGAGACCCCATGTCATAAACAGCTCAGTGATGGTCAGTTATTAAAACTGCACACCTGGAGCTGGACAAAAATAACTTTAGGAGTAACAACAAGAACGCAGAAATAGTATCTAACATACACAAATGACATATATTGTAAATTCACATATAAGGTGTCAGAGGAAAGAGAATAAGAAGAGAGGAGGAAGAAATCATTGATATGAACATCATATTCCTCTCAGCACAGGACTCCAGATGCTCATAACTTGCTGAAACATCACCAACACAAGCATGAAATCACCAAGCTTCGAATCCAGAGGTGTAGTGGAAGGGTGTGCAAAACACCAGGAAAAGGGGTAGAAACTAAGAAGTGTTACTATTTTAATTACATTACTGCTATTATTGAGGGTTTTTCTGTATGTAAGTACTCTACGTGCATTAATATTCTTTGTTTTACTGTAAGAGTTAAGCCTAGACTAATCATGATTCTTGAATTAGACAGACTGTTAAGATTTCCATTACACTAACAATAAATTATTGGCTTTATATACATGTATATGCATATACATATATGCAAAAACATGTCTATACTTGTCTACATACATGTAAATGTGCATATATATCTCTCTCTATAACTTTAAAAAAAACAGAAAGAAAAGTTGTGTTTCCTCTTTGCCCATAAGAAGATTTTGACTATAACATTTTGACCCTAACACGGTTAAAAACTACTTTGAAAATGTGAGCAGTGCCATACTTTCTCAAACATCAGGCCTTTCCAAAGTGTCCTTAAGTTCATCACCAAACAACAAATGAACCCAGAAATAAGCACTTATGACTATTTAAACCACAACAACATCTACAAATTATGGCAATATTTTAACGAAAAATACAAGTATTTGGCAAAACACATGAAACCCCACAGATCTAAGGTTGGCTAGAACAGTACTCCCAACTGCGAAATACAGTCAGTCTCACAAGCTTATGGGGTACTTCCAAGAAAATTACAAAACTAAGAGTACAGATTTTAGCTAAGTATAAATTGCCATCATCATACTATAGATAAAAGCCCATATATCCTCATGAGGTTTGGCTTGTTTGTTTTTTAAAATGAAGCATTAATTTGAGGCATCCTATCATGACAATAAAGCAAAACCACCCTTAGAAAGAAAGAAGAAATTTGCAACTTTTGTGAAGGAAAAGCTAATGGCTACCATATTTCACATACAGAATTATATTATTGCAGCTGAAGCATTAAAACCTACCAGCCACGGAAACAGCAAAAGATTTAGATAATGTTCCACTGAAGTTTACTCAAATTTACAAAGAAAGTAATTACCAAGTTCTGTCAATGGACTTTTTGGAGCATCAGAGATTCTGGATCCAGAAGGAAGTGGCTGTATTTCATTAGAAGCTATGATAAAAGAAATAATTAAGGCTTTACTTGATATTACAAGACAGTATGGAACTATATTTTGGCTTATAAACCACTCACTCCTGAAACCAATGACATTTAATTAAAAAAAAAGTAGTTCTAACCTAGAAAAAAAACCACAAAACTGTGTCACTTAAAAAGGTGTGTGGAATATGAACAAAATCACCTTTTCCCTAATCATAATATAAAGATCTATCAATCACAGGAATTTGACAATGAACATCCATCAGTAACTGTGAGCACCTCGTTTGAAATTAAGCAGTGATACATCTTGATTAAATTTCATATTTTAATCTTTAAAAGCATGGCAAAAAACAAGCAAGGTTGATTATGCTTAAAAAAATTATTGAAAGTTAGAATGAAAATTAGATTGGCTGTTGGTTAGCTTCAGTAAATTCTGGTAATCTGCTTGCAACTGTAAATGAAAAAGGACAAAAGAGAGTATGACATTAACTTGAATCAATAGGATTATGTAAAAATATGTTTATTGAGAAGCATTAGCAGTTGTCTTCATGGAAGGATCTGTATTTCAGTCCTGCAAAAACAAAACAAAACAAAACAACCTCAAATTTAAATTTGTGTTCATAGTTTCGCATAGTTTGGGGATTAAAATACAGGCCACAAAATCAGCATTGGAGAATTGAGAATTCTGAATGCAAGAAGTAAGTAGATGCTGTTCCAAGACACAAAACTAACAATACTACTACTTAGATCAGAAATCTCTCATTCTGAGACATCTCTATGAAAAAAATCGGTAGAGCTCTTTTTTCCTCCAGGACAAATACAATTATATCATTTCACATGCAATATAAGACTTTCCTTTTGCATCATCGTTGATGCTACCTAAATCACCTGTCATCAGAAGAAAATCTAGGAGGTAATTACTTCAATTCGGTCACTGAGGTTAATTTTACTGATGGAAATTTTATGTGATGTCAATCATGCAGGTCAAAAATAAAGCATTACTTTGAAAAATAAAATTGAATGACCCAGTCAAATCTGCTAACAATAATTGTATGTATAACAGCCACAGTTCAGCCAGAGCTAGATGCATCCTGCTTCACATTTCATGTATGAGTCACTGGAAAGACAACAGGAACGAGAAAATTTTAATTAGAACTTCCTTTGGAGTCAATACAAAAGGGATGCAGCAAATAGTAGAAAAATTCTGCTGGAGGTGAAAAAAGCATTTACTGTACAAAGAAGGTAAAAAGCATCAAAATTAGTTACCCAGTATGTTTTGAGTTTGTACCAATTCGGGTTTAGGCGTTGATTTAAATTCCTCAGGTCCATGTTTTTTCTCAGCCTGAGCTAGAAGAAAGAAGCTTTATTTAATGTAGAATTCCTCTGAGATTTTCTTTATCTACTGACCAAAGCCCACTGCTTTTCTTACCACCATTTTATGCCACCTGATTAGAACAACTTTTGCAGCAGCTCAACTCCGTCACGATTAATACTTATTTTTATCTTCAGATATGGAGTCTATATGACATTTTCAATTTATTTTGTTGCAGTTTTACATAAGGAAAGGAAACTAAAAGTCACGAGCAAGCTAAGATCAGAAGCTCACACTGTTCTTCTGTTTCAGCCTCCCAAATTCATTATGATCTACATTATAAAAAAGACCCATTACATCACAAAGTGTATTTACAAATATTTTCCCTGCTATTCTGTTTTTTTAATCCTTCTGATACAAAAATTATCACAAAAAGAATAAAGATTCACCTGTAATACCTCAGCTCTTTCATTTTTCTAGTAATAATATAATAGGCTTTTGACTTTCATTCATTCTTCTAATTCTACATCTTCAGAGCGTGGGCAGTTTATTAAACAGCCTTTAAATCTTCCTAAACTGAACTGCTGACCATATTTTATAAATTAGTGCATAATAATAGTCTTCCAGCTATTTGACATACCATTTAATTCCTATGGTATGTAAGTCAAGATCACTTTTTTCCTCTCCATCTTGCTGGTGGTCCCATAGTGTTTAATCAGTCATACAGTACACACAACTGGTAATCTCATATTATAAAATAACAAAGCTTATTGATATGGAACACAGGATGGTAAGGTCTCAGCCTTGAATCTGATAAGCATTAATTCCTTTCACAGAGCAAATTGCACAGTATTTAGCACATATTGGTATTTAGAGGAGATCTTTAATGTTGGTGTTCAGTATCAATATAGCACTAAGTTTTAGTGTTCATTCAGTTTAATAAAAGATTTTGAGATACAACAGAAGAGAGTTACTTTTGTTATTCCAGCATGCTCTCCATGCTTTTTCCACAATCTACTGAGCATGGTTCAAGCAAGAACTGATCATGCAGGTTTATAAGCTTCTTATTTCCTTTCCCAATGAAAACATGCTGTTTTCCAGGTTCTAAGTGGTTACATAGGTGCTACTACACTTACAACCATTGTACTATTCTGCTTTGGAGTATGGTGCTTTTCAGTGCCACAAAAGCTGGAATCTCCACAGACGCTACTTTATAAGGACCCAATTAAGCTTCTACTAAGTCAGTTACAGTGCTGTCAGTGGAAGGAGGGTTTCGTTCTACAGAGAACTTAAAGAAATTTATCTCTACCAAGCTTGTGGGAGAAAAATCACCCATAAGAGACCCAGAAACAACAACTAAGAAACCCATACCTCAGAAGTACCTCAGAAGTACTTCAGAAGCTAACATTTCTTATTGGTGAAATGTAATCATGAAAAAAAAACACCCAAAAACCCAAACAAAACCCAACAAACCCACTAAAAGCAAATACAGAAATTTAGAACATATTATGCTTCAGGTTGTTTTAGAGGTCAGATGGTTTACACTTACATGAAGCATGTCTCTTGTCAGCTAAGTTAGCTGAGCAAGCTGAACAAGAAAAAGCTTGCCTAGAACTGAGACAAAAGAAACCAGGCACTCCTCTGTTTTGCGCATAACGTTGTAGGGATGACGTTACCCTCTTCTGCCACAATTGGAATTAAGACATTCTGATGGAAGCAATAATCTCACCCCTTCCCATATCCCACATGAGCACAAGGGGAAGCCTTCAGGGGCCAGAAAGACAGGAGTATCAGAACTTTGGAAATATGGCAACAAAGGAGTTATTCCTACTAAACATTAACCCTAGTTTGGATTCACAGGTGGTACTTTTCATTTCATGCCCATTCTCTATTTCACAAATCTACTTTGACAAACTTCTGGTACAATCTCTTACATAAAGAAATAACTTGCTCTTCTTTTTAAAAAATAGTTCTTCCATGTCCTAGACAAATGTGCTGATATTTCTAACTGTTGCTTAGCCCCAGTGTCCCTGTGAAGTTAGTAAAAAGGCTCACACTTGATTCAATTGAGAGAAAAAAAATGTAGTGGTAGCTTGAGGTATATTAGACAACATTTTAAAGAGTGAAGGAAAAAAAAAAAAGGCATTATGAATTTGTGCTGTTGTTTTAAGAACAAATTAGTCCTAAGTGGAAAATATTGTAACAAGCCTGGCAAAAACAAAGCATGAAAGAGCTTACTAACCAGTCTTTCCATGGAAGTGCATGCCAAGGGAGGGGAGGCCTGAAATTAAGAAAATGATGGGATGCCTGGCTGACAAATACACTGAAAAAAGTTACTGAACTGCGTCACATCACGAAACACACCCTTTGACAAAGACTCAGTGGAATACAAGAGCGGCCCAGCTCATGAAGCCTTTCAGATAGTCCGCTTGCTGAAATATTTCAAGCTCCTTTCATCCCTTCTTGCGTGACCGATGACACAACAGCTGCTACAGCACACAGCTCCTTTTAAATCAGCGATCTGCTGCCACTTTTGGCACCAGTCCTTAAAACTTTCACAGCAAATAATTACTATGCCTTACTCAAAGAATCCAGTATGATCTTCAAATAGGGAAGTCTGAATGAAATATAATGGAGTAGATCTTATTGCTAAACTCAATTAATTCTGCCAATATATTACCCTGTCTCTCTCATGCAACCTTTGCAAAAGGTCGGTGCTCAGATCTCTCGCTTAAGTTACTTGTTAAAGTCTGGCTCAAATGCTGAAGCATTCAAGTTATTTTTGCAAATGCAATGGCTAGACAGAAATTACACTCGAAGAATTTTTTTCTTTTAAACGATTCACTTTCACTTCCCTGTTTCCTGTCACTCTACTTTTTTTTTCTTTAACTGAAATACTGTAACCACAATGAATACATCCTTTAATGTAAGTAGTGTGATATACTCTAACATGAGCCATTGGTGCTGTGACCAACAAAGAATGACTGAAAGGAATGGTCACCACAGAAAGAGAGACATGGAAGCAAAACCACAGAGGAAGCATGAAGTGGAAGCTGAAAATTATTCTAAATATTTCAGTAAATAACTAATGGTGTGATAGCAATAATAATATATTTAGTTGTAACAAATGGTTATATTTCATTTGTCACTAAAAAGACAGTACTTGACAATTATTAAAATCTATAACGAAACACACTATCCAACTGCATGAACATAATTCTGTGCTATATCTAGAGATTATAATGTTTATGGTTAGAATTACTGCATGCCAGGTACATAAACGTAATTGGAGAACACAAAGGAAAGGAAACTGAACGGACTGTTTCGCTCCTCCCCAGGTGATACATCAATTCTGGTGTCAGACTTCACACAGTTTACCTCATTAACCAGTGAATTCCACCACAAGGAATGATGTATTTTCATTAGTTGAAGCAAACCTGAGGACTAAGTTTTTGCAGGAAAGTCAGAGGACTAGGATTTTGTAGGAGAGCCAATTACATAAATTTATGCTTTCAGTTCTCACTTTCACAAAATGGCAAAGTTCTATAAAACATAATAGTAAATTGTTTGTTCTGCAGTTATTTAGACAAAGTAAATAATTCACTAAAATAATTGCAGAATTTAAGCTGACAAGAGACCCCAAACCGTAAAAAAAAAAAGGTATTCTTTTAAAGTTTTTTAAAAAATATCCACAGATTTCCAATTAAAAGCAATCTGTTTATTATACATCTGCTAAACTTGTGAAGTTCAGATAATAAATTCCTGTGGAGAAGCACCTTTGTTTTTCTCTTCATATGAAACTTTTGAAGAAAGGAATTGATGGTTAAAACCAGAATTTGGAAAATACACTTATCTATCAAGTGGAAAATAAAATTCTGCAAACATTTTCAGAGAAAAAAACAGACGGATTGTTTAATCTAAAAGATGGCTGTAAATTGTTACATGATTTTGCTGCATTACCTCATCCTACATCTCTTTTCTACCCTACAAATTTGTTGGGAGGATTTTTATTTGTTGTTTATTTTAAATAAAGATTGTGTTGGTCTGATAATGTAAAGTATGGTATCTTTGATATACTTAAGGAATAAAATACATGCAATTGTATTTAAGGGCAGTATCTGTGTGAATCATGATGTCAAAGGAATAACATGCTACACCATTTCATCCTGCCAGGAAATACTTTATGGATGGAGTAGAGTAATTCCAGCACCATCACATAAAATGACTTAACTAAACCAAAGTGAACCTTCACTGTATTGCTTCTTGAAATCCTTTTTTCATTTTAAAGTCTTGCCACTGTTCAAGCCTCCTTTCTCCCCTTTCAGCAAAGAAGTTGGCAGAAGCCAACTATTGTCTCTAATGACAGCAGAATCAAGACTTCAGTCTCAGTTATAGGATAAAAGCCAGACTACAGAAAACGAAGATGCGCATGTGTCTACTTAAACAATTCTGAAATACGGGTCAATAAAGTGGGTAGAAAGTCACTCTTCATCATTTGACTCTGAAAAATTTAGTTCTCTCAAATCTTTTTGTGTTCAGATTGTAAACGTTGAAATATAGGGCTATACCTGTCATACAACTTTATCAAGTGGTCTATTTATGTTACACTAACTGGTTTCCTAAGCAAATGGAGGCAGTAAATCTTGCAAGTTTTAAAATTTCACTTCATGTTTTTGAACAGTTTAAGAAATCAGCATCTAAGTATGCCCTTTTAAATAAGCGATATTTTTTCAGCCACAAGTAGGTGATGAAAAATTTCAGCCTTCCAAATATACAAGTTAACATACATTTCACAGATGCGTAACCTTGAATATGAATCTAGGATCAAATTCTATATTCCTTTCCCATGTATGTGAACAGCTCCCATTTACTTTAATAGGGCCAGTAAGTCCGCAGAGAGGGTGTGGTCAAGATTAATGTTTTCAAAACTGAAGTTAATGAAACGTCATGCTGTCATCCTCTGCACCTCTGAAATGGAGCTTGTTACTGTGATTGTTCCATCTTAATCTCATACATGCATTTTGCACAATCATGCTCTTAACCCTAATTTTGTTCTTCATATATTTCACAAAATTTGGAAGTTCAAGGTGCATCACAAGAAAACTCTAATTTTGCCTGTTTTCACAATTTCAAGTAATCCAGCACCCCACAAAGACATGTTTCTAATTCTAAGTGCTTTTATAAACCTAACAATGATAGCACCTGAAACTTTCCTCCAAAATTAGATTCAGATTTTTATCCTCACCTACCATTCATGGCTACTAATTCAGCTACATTATCCATTTTCCAACTACTGCATATAACTGCAGATTAAGAAACGCAAAGATGAATTTAATTTTAGTTTATATATTTGGCAAAGATATTCCACAGTGTTTCTAAGAATAGAATTCTCATTACCTGGGAGGGACTCTGGGGAGATTTCTTGAACTTCTGGTGTTTTGGATTCAGCAGGCCATACTCGAGTTTCATTCTTAGCTAAATGGACAAAGACATTAGACAGTAATTGCAAAGCTGTATCTGCTCTGTTCTACTACAGATTTATTTCTGTCCCACTTCAGTTTGCCAAAGTAAATCAACATGGATAAATGTGGAAAGCTGAATACCTTTAGGAATCAATGAACTTCCACTGCACAATCAATACAAGCACCTATCTAGCGATGTTAAACCTGTGCACTTTTGGTATTGTTTTGTCCATTAAAAAATTCTTTAAAAATAAAATGTACAGAAAGGAATTTAATGCCTTATGAATCATTACTTTCACAGTGCAAAAGAGTTTTCAGTGGTTTCATTTGTCTAGCACTTGAACATTAACAGCAAAACTGCTTTTCAAAATTCAAAGGTGTAATATAGTTCTAAGCATTATAAAAGACTAGTCTAACAGATTTTCAAATACAATGGAATTGTCACACTAGTCATGTCCTTATTTTCCTTTACATTACTTCTAACAATTACAGTGGTATGACAATAGCCTTCTATGCAAACCAAGATATTCCAGCAGCGGATATAGGGAAAATTAATTTGGACTTGAATAATACACCTGTTGGGTTTTTTTTTCCACTGAGGACTAAGGCAATATATTTTGTGGGTTTTTTTTCTGGATGACTAATTTTTAAAAAAAAAAAACCACAGCAGTATTTTTGATTGAACAGAAAAAATCTTGGAGAATTCAATAAATATGATATTCTGTGATGCATTATTTTGACTTTTGTACATAATACAGAATTACAATAGTTGCAGTATGTCAGCAAATCATAATTAGTCTTTTTGTCAATTATTTTATACATTTATTTTTTTTCTCAGAGTATTTTTGCTTTCCAAGCAACGACTCTTCCCTATTTTACGCTCCTTTGAAATCCAGTAGTCCCTTGTGTATACACCCATGTACTTCATGTTCTCTGGTAAGGAACACATAGTAAACAGAAGAGAACAAAACATCGCTTGTCTGCCCTGTTTACTTTCACACAAGTGTTTGTGTAGTCTACCATAAAAAGTGGCTCCAAACTGGCATCACACCAGCTATTTTAGGCATATCAGAGCATTTAAATTTAGAAGTCCAAGTTCAATGCTCAGCCAACTGAGGAAGCTGGACATCTCTACGACAACTGAAACTACCCTTGTCTTTTTCCCCATCTTTTGCTCATAGTCAGATTCTGCCATTTTTACCGCGCACACTACTGAACCTTATGACCTATCTGAAAACACAACACTGTTTTCCTGCAGAAAGATATGATTTTACTGGTAGAAAATGAAAACACATATAAAAGTGCTAGATACTGTAGTCCAAAACTAATATTGGAGGTCTTAAAATATGGTTTGCTAAAAGTAAGGGATATGAAAAATGGATGTGTCAAAATATGTTCTACTGAGTTTTAACGGTACCTTTGTTACCTGCACATCATATATATGTTAAACCCAAGCTAGTAATGATAAACACCTTGTTTTCTATGCTTGCTGTTCAAATAAATTATTAGTAATCAAGTTAACAATGTGATTAATTTTATCATCATCATTCAAAATCAGTAATGTTCTGTAATGTAAATAGTGCAGTTAAGTTTTTCCACTTAGCTTAAATTTTCAGTAGCCACAGATGACGCTAAAAATATTTGTCTGTCAAATGCTGGTAAATAGTTCCAGATAATAATCTTTAAGGAATTCAGCCTCAGTTCAAACATATTCTTACTCAAAAACATTCAACTATTATTATACTGTGTAGCTCTACCCTTACATGTACACAGTATCTTAACAGCAGTGCTGTTTTCTCACTGCAAAGCAAGTCACTCTGAGAATGTGCCACGGCCAGCAATAGAGCAACAGAGTAAATTAAAGAAAGCAAAAATAAGCAAGGAAAAAAAATCTGACCTAGTTGTTCAGAGTTCACATTAAGTATTATGACTAGCCAAGCCAAAAGTCATCATCTCCAGAATTCTACTCAAGGGATCTGTGAAAGATGCACTGGGGGCGTTATTATGGTTTTTAAAGATAGCTCTATTTCCCACAATTATGTTGTTCACAGATGATATGATATTTTCATTGATTTAATTACAGATAATAATGAGAATGTCTTTGTGAAACAATTTCTTACGTATACTCAAGCCAGAACTCATATAATTAAAATTCACTGAAAATCTGGTCTTTCAAATGGACACACAAATTTCCATTTTTAAGACATATATTGAAAGATATAACCTATGAAAAAAAAAAGTTACGTTATAAAACAAAACCCCTAGAGACCATAAACATGACTGGTTTCCCTTCTTTCCCCTATGGATAAAAGCTACTGCATATTCTTTTAAATAGCTGCTAAATACCTTAAAAAGCTGTCCAGATGTTTTAAATTAGGTGAATTTCTATGAACCCTTATAAGCCCATGTTAATCATTAATTAAACAAATAAAAAAAAAAACACGGTAAGAGAGGTAAAAAAGAAGACTTTTCTGCCTGCCTACGTGATCTCACATCACCATGCTCCTGATACTGCTCACGAACAACACAAGCTTAGTTCATTTCTGCTTACCTATTTTTTTCCTGGATGCTTGAGGTATGTCATCTATTGTCAGGAAAGGAGGAAGTTTCTGCTGAGTTTCATTGAGACCTGGAACAATAAGGTGCACTAAACAGAAAGATGTGTGTCATTATTACCAGAAGAAATGAAAAATATGCAGTCTGACCTCTGACATATGTGAGCGACTACTACTGAACCACTGGGAGTTATTTCTATCCAGTAACTATCACTCCCATTTGGTGCAATTTCCCCTTTACACCACTCACTGTATTACCACCATTTCATGATTAATCAGAACTGAAAACAATTCAATACTGGAGCATATAACCCTGCAGTACTGCACTGTCACAGATGCTGGGACATTCTGTCTGGTAGGCCAAGAAGACTCAACACCAAATGTGGTTAGTAAGTATGTGTTTGATTCACATCGATACATTAAAACTCACACAAAGCAAACAAGCCACAGTTATGAAGTTATGTAAAGTATTTCCATATATATAAAGGACTAAACGCCTTCCTGAATGCAGGAATAAACTCTTTACAAGGTGCATGATGCAGTGAGCCTTTTCTGTCTGATTTCAGGCAGACCAGTAATTCACCACACTAAGCACTATATGATACATAGGTCAAACAAGAACGGAAAGCATGAAACTGAATGGTTTGAGGGAAACGGTTATGCCCCGAGATCTAACATCAAGATTTAACTGCAAGGAAGGTTATAATGTACATCACTATAGCCTAACATATCAGTATGGGTTTGTGTCTGTAGATGGTATGTTATCATACTACCTTAATAAAAGCAAAAAGAACAATCACTGATCTCAGTAAGATCTTGGCCACAGCACTTTACTTGAAGTACGAAAGAACTTCTTTGCTTAAACAGTGACAGTATCTTCTTTGAAATATTATGACAATAAAATTATTCTATTTCTCTTAGGCTATATCATCCTTGAACCGTCTGTACCACCATGAAATTTAACAAATACTGGCTGAAGCAGCTGCAAAATACCCTCTGATATGCAAGGAAATAACGATCAAGATCAAGAAAACTAAAAGAATTTACACAGTTCTAATTTTCAGTCAAAGATGAGGGAAAATAATAAAAATATCCTCTAGTCACCTAATATTGCTCCTGGCAGAGAAGAACTGTCTGAAGTTTTTGACTGTGTCCGATTTTGAATAACTGTGGAGACAACACAGGGGTATTAGAAAATTATTAAAAAAACCCCAAACAATACAAGAAACAAACCCACACCTGAGACAAGCCTCAGCATTCTGAAAACTTTTCCTCAACTTAATACTTGGAGATGAGGACACCATCCTAATCCTTCTGCATCTGCATTCAGTTTAAGAGACTGCAAACTGTGTTTCCTCTACACCACCTCTTAACTGTGCATCTCTTCTTTCCCTTAGCGTATCAGTTTTATAACCTTGGTGAAAAATGACATTCTATGATTATGTTAATATAGGGCCAGCTCCAGGCCATCCCATTATCCTGCAAGATGCATGTGAAGTAAATGCCAGTACTGTCATATTTTAATGGTAATTACCATAATTTGCTTTCACAACACCCTCCAGTCTACTCCTGTCCCTGAACTGTGAACTATGTCCAAAGACAATTTGCTTGATTTTGTTACTTAAAATTATTCACAATACAATTTCTGTTAGCAAGTGTTAATCTGCAGCTCATTTTCTATCAGCTATCTTTAAGCAGTTAATTTTCAAAGATCACACCACTACACTACCTCTCACTACTAGAGAGAAACAGGCATTTCTAAAGGGTAATAGGTTTAAGTCTGCCTTAGGTGTCTCTCTTCACTGACCAGGGAAGGAAGAAGAAGGGGATCTAAGTCAATGACTTAACTGAAGACACCCACAAACAACTTTGGTAGCATGAATCTTATCCATATTGCTGCCCTTCACGCCTGACTATCAAGTTATGCACAGCTGTGAGAACAACATACCTGGACAATCCAGTTGAAAGAGAAAAAGAATGGATACTAGCGGAAATCTGGTATCCATTCAATGAGTCAACTGAGTCGCTCTTTATAATGCAATGTAATAGCTCATTTTATTAACACAGGTAAGTAACAACAGTATTTGCAATTAAAAGATATGATCATTTGTAAGGTTCTACCTATTCTAAAAGGAAACTTTCATGACAGTCACATAAAAGTCAGAATTTTTTTTCATTTTAAGTTACTCTTGCAGAGTATAAGAATCAATTAAAAATATTTACCTTGTTTGATTATTGTAACAGGGACCAACTTCTTATTATCACGCAGTGTAAGCTGAGGAAGAGGGGGAAAAAAAAAAAGCCTTGGGGTAACTGCCATAATAGTAATTGAACTTTCTTAGAAACAAAAATAGAGTGCTCTAATCCGATACTGTTCCTGCCCCAAGTTAACACTGGATATGGCTCTAGCCCGAGTCACTGAAGGTTATGCTATTGCTTCAATTCCCATGGGCTAGTATACTAATTTGATCAAAATAGCATTTTGATCTCCTTTTTTCGGTTTGAGATGTTTTGTTTCATAAAAAACACAGTATTTGACAGCTTAGGAATCACCAATCCTCTTTTCTTTTAAGAATCTCTTGACCCCTCACTGGGGAGTAGTCCAGAAAGCTAAGAAAAGCTGAAATTTACCTACAACAAAACATCTGAAATACATGCAGTTACAAATTTGGTCACAGGATATAATTATATTCTGGGGAACCATATATTTAGAACACAAACTATTCCAGAACCAGGTGTACATTTGTAAACTAGCAGCAGTCTTGAGTGCATAGTGTGCTTAAAGTAGCTTAACTCAGAGTAATTTTATTTGGCTGAATTGTTTCCAAAGTAAAATTGGCCAGCCACCCATGTTTTTCTCACATTTTTATGCTAAATACTTGGACTGTTCTGCTGTTCACTTGTCTTTGACCCAGATTGCTTTTTGCCTAAGTTTGAATTTTTTCTAGCATTTTGATACCACAAAAATAAGGAACACATGAATGGACCCCAAATTTATTAAAAGGAAGAAAACAGCTGATCCCAAAGATTATAAATCACTATTCACTACCATACATGGGTACTAGGAACAACTTCTGAAATCTTAATATACTCAGGTGACGAAAGGAGGAAGACTGTAATGCCAGCAATATAAAAATGCTAAATACATTGGAAGTGGATTTTTTTTCCAGTTGTATCTGAGTTACAAGAAAGAAAATAACTCAATTACTTATCTGTGTTAATGTACACCACTAAAGTCAGAATCAGTTAATGTTCATTTTGCACTTCATGATATCTGGTCTGCTTCATGTGAAAGAATACTTGCATGAAAATTCAGAATTAAATGACAAAAATTTAGTTATTTACCTGGGGATAACTATTTTTGGTCTATTCTCAATATTTAAAAAAAAAGCTTTAGAAGCAATGGTTGGTACACATCAAACACATACCAAAGTCTAAGAAGCTGAAAGGCGGCAAGTCTCAACAAGATGTCCCTTTCCTCAGAGAAATGGATGGATACTGCTTATTCTATGAAAGCCACTACTTTTTGCTACCTAATAACTGTTTTGGATTGGCATGAACATGGTTTGAAATTAAGTGGAGGTTTCCATCATTGTCATTAATGAAGGATACAAAATATCTTCCTTTTTCTATTTCTTACTATTTTTCCTTTATTATTAACAAGGTTTACCTTTCTATTTTGCCTTGTAGTGAAAAAATTGTGTTGCAGATGGTCAGCTTGTGGAGTAACCCTGCTACTCATGTGACTAACAAGTGGGATGAAAGGAATTTATCAGAAAAAGGTGTTCATTTTATTGTATTTCTCATCAGGAGACCAACAAAGAAAGAAACAGTTCTCAGGTTGTAGTGAGCACTCATGTAACCTCAGTGCACAACTTCTAATCATAATTATTATCAATCCTTTTACTAATAAAAGATCCTTATATTGACAAGAGCATCCTTTTTTTTGTTGAATAATAACAGATGACTGTAATGACAGCAACATGAAAATGCTAAATACATTAAAATACATTCAAAATCTAGTTTCTCACTTAAGAACAAATCATTGACATGAAGTCTGTGTTCCACAGCTGCTGTAATTATACTGCTCACCTGCACGAATCTGCAAGTGCTGCACTTGACATTTACCACTGTGCTGTCAATCCTCTCTTTCTCAGTCTCCAAAAAGTGACTACTTTAGGTATTTCTAGGTCTAATAAAATTTACTATCTTGGACAAACTATTTCAGAAGAATCAACATATCATCTGTAGGAATGGGACTATTAACTGTAGTTTCCAGACAGAGAATATAAAGCATAAAGGTATTAGAAACATTAGCTATTAAAATGACTATGGCATCTTCATGAATGAAGGAAGATGGCAAATAAAGTGTTCCTTAATTTCCAAGGAAAAAAAAGAGATGTAAGTTATACCATAAGCTGGGCATCTTAACTTCTGACCATATACTTATGGCATATTGCATAAAGGACTGCAGTTCTCAGACATTCTGTAAAACGGCATATGGCAACATTACTTTAAGAGACACTTGTTCTTTTTGCCTCTCTTATATTCCAAGACTCAAAAAAGCCACAAATCACTGACATACATGTAAGAGACTCCTCAAGGAAGCATTACAGTCAACCTGGATTGGATAAGTTTTGGAATGGTAGGCATATTTTCTTCCAGAGTTTAACAAATGATAGAGCTAAGAGTCCTGCTTTTTGGCTGGAAGAAGAATAGACTCAGAATACCAGGTTGGAAGGGACCTCAAGGATCATCTGGTCCAAACTTTCTTGGCAAAAGCATGGTCTAGACAAGATGGCCTAGCACCCTGTCCAGCTGAATCTTAAAAGTGTCCCGTGTTGGGGAATCCACCACTTCCCTGGTGAGATTATTCCAATAGCTGATTGTTCTCATCATGAAAAATTTTCCTCTTGTGTCCAATCGGAATCTTGGACTAACTTGTACCCATTACCCCCCATGTCTTTTCCATGTGACTCCTTGTAAAAAGGGAGTCTCCATCTTCTTTGTAGCCACCCAAAATCGAGGAGGACCCCACCTTTTGGACTGACATGAAATTATAGGAACCTAATCAGACAGAAGAGGAAATAAATTTCTACTGCATCCTCTCCACCCTATAACCACCCACTGTTTATGAAGGGAAAAAGAATGACCATCCCTAGACCTCTCCTTTTCTTCCCCTCTCTCATTAGTTGTAGCTGACACAGTCCCAGGAGCTTAGTCAAAACTTAAAGGACAAACCTGCCAAAAGAAACACAAGCTGATATGTGACTGATGTTGAAAGGACAGAATGACTAGATGGATCGGTAATGTTGCTTTAATAAACAGCCTTTTAAAACGTCTCCTTACAGAGTTAGAACCATACTGATATGAGCCAGTTGTGTCTTTGGAGCAAAATAAAGCATAAACAAAGATTGGCCTAAATAACACTCATTTTGGCTTTGCACTGATGATGTGATTGCACCACTGAAAAATACCCCACCTAACACTGTGGAAATTGAAGTAATAACGTAAACTTAAGAGCTGGCCACTATCTGCTTCCAAGCCTTAGTTTTATGGCTTTTTGCACCACTAAAGTGAGAATGATAAGAGAGTTTTTAGAATAATCTATGGAATGTTTTCATGATATTTCTGTGGAGGGTGATAAAGCAGTACTGCTCTGGAGCTAAGCCCTGTGAAGCTGACTAAAAAGACTAGATATTGGCTCCAGTCCTCCTTTCATGCTTAAGATGTGCAAACAATTGGAAAACTGTTTTAGCTCACTTTCTCAGGACTTCTCTTGCATAAATAGAATCCCTACTTCCACAGAAGCAGCATAACAGAGTCAGGGTCCAGGCACACAGGCTTTGCTAAGAGGCAGAAAGGAACTTAGCTTGCACTCCAGATGCCAGAATGAATTACTTGGTCTTCGGCTGTCACATGTAACTTTAAAGACACTTATGGGACCAATGGGAAGAACAGTAAAGTTGATTTTATAAACAACCTAATGAGATGAGCACCTTCCTGAGTATTGAATCAATTTACTTCGTATTACTCACAGATAAAACATTTTCACTTGAATCATAGAATCACAGAATCTCCTAGATTGGAAAAGACCTGTAAGATCACTTAGTGCAATCATTAACCTAACACTGACAAGCCCACCACTAAACCATGTCCCTAAGCACTATATCTACATGACCCTTAAATACCTTCAGGGATGGGGACTCCACTACTGCCCTGGGTAACGTGTTCCAATGCCTGACGACCCTTTCAGTAAAGAAATTCTTCCTTATATCCAATCTAAACTTCCCTTGGCACAACTTGAAGCCATTTCCTCTTGTTCTATCACCTCCCACCTCTCTGCAATCTCCTTTCAGATCGTTGTAGAGAGCGATAAGGTCTCCCCTCAGCCTCCTTTTCTCCAGGCTAAACAACCCCAGTTCCCTCAGCTGCTCCTCATAAGACACGTGCTCCAGACTCCTCACCAGTTTCACTGCCCTTCTTTGCACACGCTCCAGCGCCTCAATGTCTGTCTTGTGGTGAGGCACCCAAAACTGAACACAGTACACAAGATGTGGCCTCGCCAGTGCCGAGTACAGGGGTAAAATCACCTCCCTGGTCCTACTGGCTACACTATTCCTGGTACAGGCTAGGATGCCGTTGGCCTTCTTGGCCACCTGGGCACACTGCTGGCTCATGTTCAGCTGGCTATCAATCAAGACCCCCCTGTCCCTCTCTGCTGAGCAGCTTTCCAGCCACTCCTCCCCAAGCCTGTAGTGTTGGCGGGGGGTGTTGTGGCCAAAGCGTAAGACCTGGCATTTGGCCTTACTGAAACTCATACAGTTCGCCTTGGCCCATTGATCTAGTCTGTCTAAATCCCTCTGCAGAGCCTCCCTACCCTTAGGCAGATTAACACTTCCACCCAGCTTAGTGTCATCTGCAAACTTACTGAGGGTGCACTCGATCCCCTCATCCAGATCATTGATAAAGATGGACTGGCCCCAGTGCTGAGCCCTGGGGGACACCATTTGTGACTAGCTGCCAACTGGACTTAACTCCATTCACCACCACTCTCTGGGCCTGGCCTTCCAGCTAGTTTTTTACCCAGCAAAGCCCATCCAAGCCATGAGCAGCCAGTTTCTCCAGGAGAATGCTGTGGGAAATGATGTCAAACACTTTACTAAAGTCCTCTCTTGAAGGTTATAGCAACAGGTACAGTGTGACCAAAGTGGTGAAATGGTTGACTTGGAGGTTTTAATTTTGTTTCTTCCTTCAGAGAAACTGGTTTAATTTCTAATGTAAGACTACACAAAAACACATACAGAAAAGTACATTGCTTCTGACTTTAGGTAGCAGTGTTTCTAATGTTGTTTATAAGCACCTCCACTGCATGTGAAAGATACTGATTAGCAGTCAGGTTTGTGCCAGACTCTTGCCTGCCTGTTTCTCCCCAAAACCTGCAAATGGACTTAAGCTGGGGTCTGCAACAATTACTGTTACTCCCGTGCAAAACACTGCAGACACCTCTGACACCAGAGCTGTGATTCCAGATCACAGCACCACAGCAGTCCTTAGCAGAGCTTGTCCCCATTCCTTCTGCTCTTTCAGGACACAAAAAAGCATCTCTATCAGCTTGAAAGAGGGAAGGACACTCATCAAGGAAAGGTTTACTTTGAACTAAGTGTATGAAACAGAGTTATCTCATGACTCATCTCACTGACTTTAGATGCCTGCTTGCCTGGAGGTGAGCTGCATGCGCTTGGCTCGCTTTTCAGTCAGTGAGATTATAGGGTGAGTTGCACTCCATTAAGAATGTCTGTTTCTGTCACCAGAATCAATTTCATTCATCCTAATATGGTTAAGAGTGGTGGGAGGGTCTGATCTTGAATAGTGCTTGTCTCTTTGCGTGAGCTACTCAGGGAGTGTAAACAACTAGCCTATTTTATATGCTTTATTTCATACAGCTAAAATAAGATGAAGTGAATTCCACCAAATAGTGCTCCTGTTTCATACTAGCTGCTGTGTGAACAACGTTAAAAGCCTTTGTCCCAGCACCAGCCTGGGACCTTTCAAATTACTGAGGTCATCAGGAACACGTGTTCTGCTGGCTTTCTCTTAGGGTTATGCTCCCAGATAACTTGGTACTTGTGAAAATCCCACCTAGTTTCAAGCCTATGCACAGACTGGACTGGTTTTGGTAGTTTTAAAACATTTTCAGAACTTTCAAAAAACCCCCTGCAATTACTATGCTGCTAAGACAGACTGAAAATCCTAGGTCCAATGTTGGTGTTAGTTCCAGCTATGTAAGCCAGTGGGACTGACACTGGCCTGGCTGAGATCGGCATCTTCATTTTATCAGAGCTGCAACCTCGTTTGCCACTGTTTCTCATAATGACCTCACTATTTTTTCCTTCACCTGGTTATTTAGCATCTCTCATATCCCAGAAAGAGAGGGCATTTTGCACCGCCCATAAAAACATGCTACACTGTTCTGGTATATTTTACATGCAAACAATCCTGGAGGCAGAAAAACTTTGGGCAGCCTCTTCTCAACTTAAACATCATGTCTCCAGTTATCACAGCGAGCAATCAAGCACTGATGGAAACTTTTCATTTCAATTACATTCATTAACTCCTTTAATTTCTGTATTATTAATTTTCTTCCAGGCATTATTGGAAACCCAGATTTAGAGTTGTGACAAAACTGTGATGCGAATAAGCTCCACAGAAAGGCAAGACTGCAGGAAGCTAAAGAAAGACTTTTTTGCATTTTTTTTCTGAGAAGTCCAAGCCTTAGGCAATTTTGTGGTTGGCTTTTCATTAGTTTTACCTGACATCTTTGAGCATGAACATCTTTGCTCATTTTCTGCTCACGAACCACAAATGTTCCAACTTTTAAACCCTAAGTGTCCTTCAAGGCTGAAAACTTAATGGCCATTCCTACCATGTAAAATACGTTGCAGGGGAAACACAGACAGACTCGCAATGTCAAAGAGAACTTTACAAAGACATAAGTGTGAAAGAAGTGCAACAGGGACTTTTCAAATAAAACTGGAAGCTGTTAATGTGGCCAAATTATTAAAACCGACATGACGTTAGTGAGACAGGCCCTTCAGCCAGACCCCTAAGTCAGGAAATTTCATAAACTCACACTTAAGGTGCCATAGGTCCCTAAGAGCCATGGACACCTACAAGGCTGGCTTTAGGTGTTTTTCTGAATAGGAATGGGGTTTCTTCCAGCCATGACATAAGGAAATTTTTCAAACTTCCAGTGAGAATTGCTGAGAAATCACGATAAATGAGGCAGTTGCTATCTTTGGAAGAAGGTCTTGAAGCACTCCAGTGTTGCAACAACAGCAGCCTGAATATTTACAGCAATGCACATGGTTGTATAAAGTGCAACAAGGAACAGTTATGTGTTGAAATGGGCCTCACAAAAACAGTACAAGACTTGTGGTCCAGGTTAAAGGAGTATGTGATACTGTGTAATCAAATCCTGTGGCTAAACTTATCCAAGAGCTGCCTGATGTTTTGAACAAGGCTGTTCCTGTGCCAGAGGACCTCAGTAGCGTTGCTGAACTAGCAATGCTAGTGATCTTTAGGCAGCAATTGGGTTTAAGGACGTAGAGAATAAATAGACAAAGCCAGATTACTGGAAGCAAAAGGGAATTTCTAAAGGGCAATAATACTTTTCAAAAAGATGCAATTTTTACATCATTACTCTTCCCTGACTGGCTTTTTGTCAGTGACAGTGGCCTCCCTATGTGTTTTCCTCATGTGGGAACACAAACACTTCTACTGCCTCTACCTACTGCACCAGCCAACAGAACCAAGAGCTGTTCAGGGCCAGATCCTGCTACAGAGGAAAACACATTTTTGAGGTGTACAAAGGTCAGAATCCATCTCCTGGGAAAACGAGCTTGTGTTAAAATGGATGGATTGCACTCTCTGAATACTAGATTGCATCTTTGTCCTTCCTGAGAAAGCAATGCTCTCTTAAGTATTGTTTTCTGCATAGAATTGAAACAGTCTCTGGGAAGTAATCAAGAAGGCCATGAAGAAGTTGCTAAACTTGGGAAAGGTGAAATGTCACAGACAGGAAAACCTCAGCTTCACATATTCTGAAGAGTCAGATAACAGTGGGTCATCAGTTGCAAGAATATGTTTATCAATACCAAGATGTTTGCCAACTAATCCTCTCTGAACTTTACCTAAGATCGGAAAGTCTACAGAAAGTTGACAGAGACTAACAGGAAGAAAATGAAAGCCTCTGAAACAGGCTAAGAATGTCACTGAAAAGCTGATAACCTCAGTGACACACAGAGAAACTGAACAGATCAGCCTGCCTCTTTCTACGCAAAGTGGAGCTGGCTGAACTGATGTCACCCATATTGGCTTTTTAACTGTTTTGCCTTAAGCAGTAGTCATTTGATACTGGGTGATTGCTGTTTGTGAAAGCAGACATCAAGATCCCCAGTGCCTCAGTGCCCCACTTATAACATGGATAACATTGACACTAGCGATTGAGAAGACCTCAGGGATGATACAGATCATCCCCCTTCTCTGTACAGATTACCTTTGCATCATACCGCTTTTGACACCTCTCTGCTGGGGGAGTTGAAACAGTAGGACACCCAGAGCTGCAGTTGCAGATGAAAAGGCAGCATGAGACGCTGACATGCTTTGGAATATTTGCATGAGAAGCACTGTAGGCGTACAAGCAATTACTTTTACTGTATATTTTGGCTTTTAATTCTACCATTAAAATGTTTAGATGAAGTATGTTCTCTGTTATTTGCTGGCTTGCTTTTCTAAATGAATCAGCTGGTATAAGGCCTCCAGGTCCAGGCGCATTTTCCTTCTTCTGTGGATAGCAGGTCAGTGTTTAGTTTTACGCTTGGCAGCTGTTTAGCTGCTACATCTTCCTCACTCAGCAGAGTACCTGTGCTAATTAAGTATCACGTGGTGAGCTGGTTATAAAACACTTACTGTCTCTTCCATGAATGTACACCGTATGTGTTCCCATGGCGTTATATTCAGGGCCTTTGGCATTTCCACACCTGTATGTTAATGCCAGGTTTTAAGTGAGACTTTTCCTTCTGTTTTCTTCCATTAGTCACTTTACAATGCTTTGAAAAGACAGGCTTTCAGTGCACTCACATGGGCACCAGGGGTGACAGGCACCAGATAATGACTTTGACAGCTTTCGAACAGGAGTCACTCAGCAGTAACTAGTAAACCCAAATGTCCCTTTTCGCAAGATGTCAAGCAGCTTCATCTGGTAATTCTCTTCCACGATCCCATTTCCTCAGCTGAGGGGAAGATGTTGATCTCCTCCCTCTGGTGACCAGCGATAAGACACAAGGAAACGGAATGAAGCTGCATCAGAGAAAGTTCAGACTGGACATGAGGAAAAGGTTCTTCACTGGGAGGGTGGTTGGTCACTGGAGCAGGCTCCCCAGGGAAGTGGTCGTGGCACCAAGCCTGTCAGAGTTCAAGGAGCATCTGGGCGATGCTCTTAGTCATACAGTTTAGTTTAGGTAGTCCTGCAAGGAGCAGGGAGTTGGACTCAATGATCCATATGGGTCCCTTCCAACCTGAGATGATTCTATCTAGTCTTAAACAGAATTTTTATACTGGAAATTTGTGGCCATAAACTCTTCCTCACTTTACTCTAACAGATAAGCAAAAATTTGACCACACAAAATGCAAATCTGGTATAAAAATAAGACTGTTTTACATACCTGTGTTTGGGCATTAGGTACCAGCTTGTACATGTTCTGGAGTTGTCCATTTACTTTTTTATCTGATTTGACAGAAAGATAAATAAGTACACAAAATTACTTTTTGTTTTGTCCAAAGCAAAGCAAACCAAGTTTATTCAACTTTTTCAATAGCTAGGAAAGTTAAGAAACTTTATGACAAGGCATAAAAACATACCATGTAACAGTTTTGTTTGGTCCTGTTTCTCCAGATTAATTAATTCATCTGCAAAACCTTCCCTTCACATTTCGACAAAGAGGAAATGAAATGTATTCTTGTTGTTCTACAACAGGGGGTAAGTGAGCTGAAGTGGTCTTTGGGTCTTACTAAGGAGAAGTCAGAGGTCCTTAAGGGGATTCTTTAATAAAATTAATATAACCACAACACTAATATGCAAAGAAGAAACTTGGAAGAGGAATTTCTGCATCCCATCTGTGAGGCTGGTACTAGGACTGGCTAAAAGCAGCATGTTTTAAGGTCTCCAATAGTTAGTCTTGTTTTTAAGTGCACTATTCACGCATTTAGCACTGGCGATACAGGGCAGGCATATCACTTCACTTTGGGTCTAATATGGTTTCCTTTGTCTCAACACATGAAAAGAGTGGATTTAATCTCTGAAATTTTTCTCTTAGTTTTTTTCTCTGAGCTTCTTAGTATTAGAAGCTTCTTGCGATGCAGCTGTTATGTACAGAGGAGAAACAGTCCCTCCCAGCACCTCTTGTATTCTAGCATGATGCTTCAAACTTTGCCTACATTTTCCACCTTCACACTTTTCTGCTCCCTTTGCATTGACAGGCATGTAAACAAGAATCTAGCTAAGTGTTATCATAGTTCTTCACAATTCCATCCAAAACAGATAAGTAATAGAAACAAAATCACCTATAAAGAAATATCAATTGAAAGACATTTAAGTTCACACATTATCCTGAAAATTATCTTTCAAAGTGCTTAATACTTCTCAGGAGCAGGACATACTATTGGCCCAAAGACAAGGGAAAACTGACAAAAGTTTCACACCGAATTCATGAGAAAATAATGTTAAGATGGTCAGAAGAGATCTACTTCCATCTCTTTTGATACGTTTTGGTTAAATAAATGTTGAACATTTGCCGTGCCTTTTATGTCTTCCTCAAATGAATTAAAACCATATTCTCCTCCCAGCCCCTCCCAACACGCTTAGTATATAACAAAAATTTGTCCTGTGGCTTCAACAAATATGTTGAAATTTCGGTGTGACAGGATTTTCAGTTTATATTCATTCATATATTCTTCATGGAGGAAAGAAAATTTACAGTGAATGAGGTTTGGTTTAGGTTGAGACATTTCTTGATATATGAAAAGACCTTGAGTTGCTACAAGACAAGAAGTTAAAACAGAAAAGAAGTGGCCATTTGTGCTGCCTGGTAAACTCCTATGCAGACAGATGGTTACAAATGTATAATAAATGTTCACTCTGTTTACTGCCCACACTTCTTCTATCCACCTGCTATGCAATCAAAATATGAAACGCTTGAATCTGAAAGGTGTTGTCAACTTTGCGATTAGAGACATTATCAGTAGCCCAGAATGTAGACATACAGGGTAATAGCAAGCTCCCTGGATTTAGCTGCTGCAGAAGCACCCACTGAATACACAAGTCTACATTCTAGGAAAAAGAAGTCTCATTTAAATAGAATATGAACTCTTACAAGAAAGTATCTCTCAACCCAACTCAATGTTTCCGTAACTTACAAGAATGATTCTTCTGTCGTATTAAAAATGTATAGTGTCTGTAAGAAACAGCATTTAGAAATACATTATATACAAAGAGCAAATGTGGTGATGCCAGTGGACATTTCAGTCAGTCTTGAACACAGTATTAAACTACAAACTATGCACTTTTTATTCCCTCCTATTTTAAGTGATCAACTATATTCCAGCACTCACTTTACAGATGACTTTAAAACGTTTAAAATGTAGGAAAACCAGCCATTTAGTAAGCCTTCTTTAGAGCTGCGAAGCAGAGTTTCTTTTTATGGGGCAGGTAAGGGGAGGGAAAAGACTCCCACCATTCCCCACTTTAATCTAATGGTATAACGATGGCATTATTCTGGACTGCTAAAATGACTCTACAGGCACTGGGCAGGTGTACTTCAAAGTTACAAATTTCTGATTTATGATGAAGGTCAGCAAAGTTCTTCATAAGGAAGTATGAGGGCTTTCGGAGCATTACAAGCCACCCTACTGCTCCCCTCCCTTATCCTCAAGTATATCAAACTGTGTAACTCACCCACAACTTGAAACTCAGGTCCACATCAAATTTCAGCTGGAAATCTCATATGAATAAGGCTCTTATGAGAATTCACATTCTTCACATTTTGAGTCAAGCTACAAATTTGCAGCATCTTCTGACCAACATCATGCTCAGAAATACCTTTATGTAATTGCTCAAGGAAAATAAATTAAATTGGACAATGTCTGTTAAGTTCTTTCTTCCTCTCTTTAAAAGGAGGAAGACTCTGCTGCTGCCTATTTCCTCCACTGACAGCGGTGATTCTTTGAGTAGTACATGTTTTTTCAAGGGTTAATGTGACATCACTTTGCCTGCACTGTCTTGGGACTTTGGAGAAAAGCTTAAAATATGACTGAGAGAATAGCCACCGATGCCATACACTGTCTCCATGAAAACCCAAACGGAAGCATACATGAGAGCGTATGCTTCCAACACAGTTTATACAACTCCTTGACTGACAATTAGCTTCAAATTCAACTTTCCAGCAGAGTCATAAAGGGTCCACTGTGACGCATGCTGGATAGGACAGGCCCTGTCTAGTTTTTAACGAACCTGAATGTAAAAGCAGATATAAAAGATCCAAATGAGGATAATACGTTCCATCAACTCAAATTCGTAATGATCTTATTATTCAAGGCCCAAGGAAAAATCTTGAAATCCAGTCAGAAGCATAAACATATGTACTCAACACTTTATATAGATCTAAACTAATCACTGTTAGAGTTCTACCAATCTGCAGCAGATCCTCTACTATTTGCAATGACAAGAGAACAATTTTCAGAAGAGTAAGTGGTAGTTTTTCAAACATAAACTATTTCTAGTGTCACCAATTCCTAAAATAATTTATTTAAACTATGAAAACTTGATCAGTAGGTTACTTTAAGTAATATCACAATAGAAGAAACCGAGTAGCTATTTGATTAATTATTGCCAAATACTTACTAGACAGAACTGTCTTGTGGTTGAAAGTCTTGCTCCAAATACTATCCTCTACGTTGTCTTTAACTCCAAATTCATAAAGTGTGTTTGGTTTCAGATTGTCCACCACCGTCTCTGTAACTGGGCAAAGCTGAAAAACCCATTTCTTGTCTTTATCCTTTTCTCTGTAGCGAACTGTATAGAACCTACTCAACACAACAACAACAAAAAAAAGACATTTTTCTTTACAAAGAAACTCACCGCAAGCATTTTTGCTAGGAATTAGTAAAATGACCTCTACCCACCATGGTTCTTGTTCTTTCTGGACCCTTATGGTTATCAAATATCAGAAAAGCCAGCATATCTTCTCTTCAAATGTAGTGCTAGTCCAGTCACCTCCTAGATACATATGTTCCCCATCATACAGACCCCGACATTAGGAGTATTATATAAAAAGCAAAAGAACAGTTTCCTTATTCACAAACAACCATGTGTGTGTGGTTCTGACCACAAACTGCAAGCTCATTTTGCAAGCAGTTTCTGTGATTCTGACATATGCCAGAACTAGTCAATTCAACCATGAGTCTATTAGTCAGGAAGCCTCGACAAACTTCTCAAGATCTTCTACATCTGTCCAGGGAAAGGTGTTCCCCTCAAAATTAGTCCAAAACTACTCCCAAGGGAAAACCAGTAATAGTTGACATTTATATGATACATTCCCCATTCAGTGATCCCATTATGCACCACCCACACTTCAAACAAAAAAAGTAAACCAAGACATTACTTTCAGCAGTTTAAATCAATAGCATGATGAATGCTAACAGATTATGAAATTAAAAAACATTTCTACAGAAATTGCCCAATTCAGTCAAGCAGCACCACCCTGGAAAAGTATGACTGCAATGCTAGCCGGTATAAAACAACGCAGTGTAAATGGTGAGAGTTACAGCACAAGAACTCCACTGCCTGCTACAGTCTCATTTTCAATATACGTATTGTATCACTGCCAGAATGGGGTTGGAGTTTCTGTTTTTGTAAAAACAAATCTCAGAGAGATTTGGAAACTTTTTAATCCAAGTATTACTGAAAATTGTTGCACATAACATAAATAAAGCATATCCATTGTCCATATCCGTCTTACATTTACATCAACTGAAAAAGAATTAATTCCATCCAATAGTATTTTTCCACACTTCAACAAAGCAAATTAAGGTCATAAAAGAAACCCAACCTAAAACTCCAAGTACGTGCCCAAGAATCATTTAGAAGGAAAAAGAAAAAAAAAATTGGGTTGTGATATTTAATCCAGATATTATATAGGAAAATCTATTGGGAGAAAGGAAGGGACCTTAAGAAAACAACGCCCAAAAGTTCTTTAATCAACTGAAAAGGTATCAAGTTGTAAGGTCCAGATTAAAGTGACTTAATGCATCAAATATAACACTGTCAATGCACAAAGCTGCTCTTGCCAAAGTTACAGAAGAGCACGTAAAGAATGGAGTACATGTGAAAGATGACCGATGAATACAGGCAAATTCCTTCTTCATTATTAAAACACAACCTAAGACAAGGCAAGCTCCAATCATGGAAAATATTTTTATACGCAGAGATTCACTTTGTTTACAAATCTCATAATTGTCAAATTTGTTTTCTTGGCACCAAAAAACATAGGTTCTCCTGTTTTAGTTGTTATAATTCATCTCATTCAGGTATTCTGCCAGGTTACAAAATTCATATCTATACTGGCTCACATAACTCTCTTCATTAGATGTACTACTTTGTGTTCAAAACAAGCCATAGTGTAACCCAAACCTTGGAAAGAAATATCATAAGTAGTGAATATCCCCTCTCTTCTTATCAGTTCCTGGAGTACCAATTAATAATCTGCATTCTTACTTCTGGTGGCTGTGATTTCATACGTCAGGCAATATAAGAACTAAGTATCAGTTGGACTGACAAAGAATGTTTTTAACAAGAACGTATTGGCAATGTTAAAATGAGGAAAATTTCTTCTGCTTTATCCTCTTAATCCTTCCATACGTAGTCATACAGACATTAACAGACAAAAAAGCTTACTTGAAATCTGTCACTATCTTGCAAAAGACGTAACAGTAATAAACAAATCCCATCTGCAACACAAATGCATCTTGCTGGACCTCATACAGTCTCTTGGTAGATTTAGAATAGGTATAGACAGATCTATGATCAAAATATGAATCACAAGTAGAATTAGTCACCTCCTTCCCAGCTTGCCTGAAAGAAGAATTTTCATTTATTTTCATCTTCATTTGTCCCTTTTCCTACCTGTTTTAGTTGAATGGGGTAGAAATAAAGTGATTGTATATGATAGAAAGAAAACAGTATTCTGATTAATTTCAATTATTTAACAGTCTAAATGAATAGCTACAACAGAGATGAGGAAGGGAAAAAAAAATCAAAAACTTGTTCATAATGAATAGGCTTTTAAGTGGCTGCTTTAAGTGGCTTCTAGTGTAGAAAATGTTCTGGTTTTGAATACTGTCTGCACACCTGCAAATTCATTCTCCCTAACATGAACTAAAATACTGAGAAAACCTGCATGTCAAAAAACATCCTTCAATAAAATTCAAGACTTTTAAAAAATCTGACAAGAAGATTTTCATAGTTGTGCCAAACTGTGCCATTAGAAATCGAAACATATAGCATAGAAGAAATGTGCTCTCAACTCCAAGATTTCCAAGCCTGTAAAAACTTCACCAAGGGTGTAATTATTTTTGTGGAAACTTGCCACAACGAGTACTAAAAACACTGACTGCGATGACAGAATTTCCTCAACCATTTCAATAAAAAGCAAACAAATTGAAGTTCGATTTAACAATTTGAAAGTCACAATCGTTTGAGTATTAAAAATACCCAAATCATAAACAACATGCACTTCTGGGGAAATGCAATCATTTGTTTATAGAGTATGAATTCAGAAATGCCAAGTTTTGTCATTAAAGAACAACAATTCATTGTCAAACCAGACCAACAAGCTGCCAAATACAGTGCAATTTCAGTGCCAGCCTGAGAACATTCTACTGATTAAATTTTGTTGTCATCTTCATTTCTCCCTTTTCAAACCTTCTTTTCGGAAAAAATTACAATATCAAACAATCAACACATATAATTGAAGACATGAGAAAGCAGTAAAATCCAGTCACTGCTCACGTATATAGGTCCCCTTGTGGCAGTGACATACATAGACAACATTTGCACAGCTGACCTGCTATGTGCATTGGAAGCTGCAAAACCGCTTCTGGATTGCAAACATTTAGAGAAAATTCTCCATAGATTCCCCCTCCAAAATCACATAATGGTCAGGGTTGGAAGGGACCTCTGGAGATCATCTAGTCTAACCCCCCTGCCAGAGCAGGGTCACCTACAGCAGGTTGCACAGGACGGCGTCCAGGCAGGCTTTGAATGCCTCCAGTGTGGGAGACTCCCCAACCTCTCTGGACAGCCTGTTCCAGTGCTCTTCCATCCTCAGAGTAAAGAAGTTCCTCCTCATGTTAAGATGGAACGTCCTATGTTCAAGTTTGTGCCAGTTACCTCTTGTTCTATCACTGGGCACCACTGAAAAAAGACTGTTCCCATCTACCTGGCACCCTCCCTTTAAGTATTTATAAGTATTGATAAGAT
>VZSZ01007856.1:235989-247786 GCA_013398815.1 Ibidorhyncha struthersii | reverse complement strand
CAGGGATGGAGTTGAGGCTGACTGGCCTGTAGTTTCCCGGGTCCTTCTTCTGCCCTTTTTGAATACTGGCATGACACTGAGTTTCCTCCAGTCCTCAGGCACCTCACCTGTTCTCCAGGACCTTTCAAAGATGATGGAGAGCAGCCCAGCAATGACTTCTGCCAGCTCCCTCAGCACTCACAGGTGCATCCCATCAGGCCCCATGGACTTGTGGATATCCAGTTTACTTAATTGATCTCTAACTTGTTCTTCTTCAACCAAGGGAAAAGTCTTGCTTCCTCCAGACTTCCTGTTACCTGCAAAGTCTGGGACTCCTGAAGGCTGGCCCAAGCAGTGAAGACAGAAGCAAAGAAGGCATTCAGCAACTCCACCTTCTCTGCATCATCTGTCACCGTGGCACCTGTCTTGTTCAACAGCTGGCCCACATTTTCCCTAGTTTTCCTTTTGCCTCCTGTATACTTAAAGAAACCCTTCCTGTTGGCCTTCACATCCCTCGCCAGGTTCAATTCCAAGGCTGCCTTGGCTTTCCTCATTTCATCCCTGCATACCCTGACAGCATTCTTGTACTCTTCCCCAGTGATCAGCCCCTTCTTCCACATACTGTAAACTCCCTTCTTCCACCTGAGCTTTTTCAGAAGCTCCCTGCTCAGCCATGCAGGCCTCCTGCTTCTCTTGCCTGATTTATTGCTCTTAGGGATGCACCACTGATCCTGGCTTGGATGAAGTGATGCTTAAATATCATCCAGCTCTCTTGAGCCCCGCTACCCTCTAGAGCCCTCACCCATGGGATTTCTCCAAGCAATTCCTTGAAGAGATCAAAGTTAGCCCTCCTGAAGTCTAAGGTATCAATCCTACTTGTCGTTTTGTGCATACTGCACTTAACCCTGAATTCTACCTTCTCATGATCACTGCAGACAAGTTTGCCCCCAACCTTAATGTCCTCCACCAGTCCCTCTTTGTTTGTCAGTACTAGGTCCAGTAGTACACCTCTCCTTGTGGGCAGATATGATAGAAGATAGATAGAAACGATAGAAGGCAGGCTGAAATGGAGTACAGCCACGCTCACATAGAGGGAAAGATACACTACACTGTTTCTCAGATAAAACACTTCCCCTGTTATCTCTGTGAGGTAAGACCACAAAACACTGATTGCATACCGCAGGGCCCTAATAGCTAATATGAAAGTAATACACTATTCAAGCAAGGAGGTGGCACAATTCTCACTGGGTGAGAATTTATTTTAATCTAGGTTCTCAGCATGTACAACCACCTGGCAATATTTACCTGCTTTTTATTCTGATTCTTTATTTGTTTTGGTGGGAGATATGAGAAGTGTACATTCATCAGAACAATGTTCATTGAATAGCACTTGTATTCCTATTTACAGCAAATACTAATCAAAAGATTTCAGGGTTCACTTCACTTCTTTTCCAGCTAGCACTCTATAAAATATTAGAGCTCTTTTGTTAAGCTCCATAAAAATTAATCTGTCTCCCTCTCTCCCTAACAGGCCATGTTTCACTCATTAGAAGACACCTCCGATCAAACCACCATGGGGACCGCAGGGAAATTTTCTCCTCTCCCTTTTTACTAGACAACTGAAATATAATAAACTCCAACAATTTAAACAGAAGGTGTCATAAGCAGGTGAGTTAATTGCTGTAATCACACCAACTAAAAAAAATAACCACTGGAAAGAAATGAAGAGTCTACATTCACCAAGACAGCCTCTCTCTGTATGCATTTGTGCAACATGATGATATGTTTAATGTCTGCATTCTCAAAACTCTCTCTACATTAATGATAATTAATGCCTTAAGTATTCTTTCACAATATTCTGACTTCACTTGCCTCCAGCTACGATGCACACAAAATGTGAAATAATGGCAGAAACAAAAGCAGCAAAACCAATCTCATCATTTAAAGGAAGCCACAAAAGTATGATATTACTCCATAGGCCAACCACTGTAGTGATTACTTTATCTGCAAACTCTATGTAAAAGACTATGAGCCCGATACAAAAGGATGTTTCTATCCTTTCTATGCTCGGTTTCCATAGTGGGTTTTTTTTCAACTCTACAATGAAAGGCAGTGAAACCTTTTCTTTCCCAGCTTAGAGCTAGCCTTTTTATTACACTAGAAATCAAAATATGATGACCATTTTAAAGAAACAGCACACAGGGTTTTTGCTTTTGAAATTAAGGAAATCTTGCTTGCTGCTAAGAGAAAAAAATTTCTAGGATGGATAGGCAAAATATTAGGTTTTCATACACCAGTATGAATGACACTGTCCTGCCAAGAATTCCAGTGTTATTTGTCCAATTGTTAACCAAATCTCTTTTCAGCCAGATTCCCAGAAAATGCTTGCACAGTCAAATATTTGGGCACGAACTATTAGATACTGGAAATCTTATAAGGCAGATGGTTTTATGAGATTTCCAGACTAGGTCAGTTTGTATAAATATCATGGGTTTATTTGGAACCGGATCCAAACCAAAACTCCAAACAATTTAATCATGACTATTTTAGTCACACATAACACTAAACAAACAATTAAGCCTTGGAGATATAAGAACATTCCTGCTTTGTGATTTTGTGTTGCCATAGGTAACAGATTATAGAATTTACTGCGCTTTTGTGCATAGGCATGTAATCAGACTTTTTTAAAAAGACTATTATCACACACATTTATTTATTTATTTATTTATAGCTAGACTTCATTAGAAGCACAGCATCCATTTAGTGTAAGAAAGTAATAAAAGAAATGGTTTGAACCACAATTTTTCAGATTCTGAGTGTTTCACAGATTGGCACATGAAATCGATTATATTGTTTCCTTTTTGTTGCCAAGTTTACTTTAAAGTAACACACACTAAGGTATATAAAAAGATACAAAGAATTACATCACTGATGGCTACCAGTTAAGTTTGCAAAGCACTTTCTAATTTAGTTTTCACTTTGACATAATCACTAACATTCACATTTTTCACTTAAATTTTTTAGTAGGACTGAAATGAATTGAAGAGTTAAGAGGTTGTGAAGAATGAGAGGCTGACCACCAACAAATCTTTCCATGTTAAACAAACTTTCAGCATATACTCCCACAGCAGTAACTCAAAAGCATCTAAAATGCAAAAAGTTTATTTGCTGCAGTGTTTTCCTTAAGGAACTCTGCTAAGTTTAAAATACATTTTCTATGACACTTGCAACACAAAGTATGATTAAGTTGGCAGCTGCATAGTGACACAGATTTGTAGATACATACAAAAGGAGATGCATGCACATATCTTCCTGAATTTAGAGTTTTAAAAACTCTACTTCTATGTGCTGTACAACATAAAGAGTAAGTATGGATTCTTCTCTGTTTTTCCTTCTCTTTATTTTTCTTACTTTTTTTTTTTTAAGCATCAGGTACAAATGAAGTAAAACATAAAATCTGTGCTACTTGCAAGTATGACATTAGGACATTTAAATCACAGGCAAACGTATTTAAAAAATATAAATGAAAATTTGTCAAAGTTCTTAACTTAAATATATTTAGTGAAGAAAAAAACATACCTTCAGGTTTTAAATTTCTATTTCATATGTATCTGAAAACGTGTCTGTTTTTCTATACAATCCACTCGACACAGTAAAATATAGCATACAATAAAATATAGCATTCTATCTACAAATCCTGTTTTTGTCTTGCATGCAAAAAACATTTTCTGTTCCTTCCTCTGACTCCCCCTCCGAAAAAAAATGAAAGTCAAACTCCGCCTTTTTGGACCCCTTGCTCCATTTTTGGATCTGTGGAGTTGTTCTAACCAAGGGAAAGGCCAAAAAAAAAAGTCTATACAGTAGTCTATACTCTCTTTTTCAGACCTAAATGAACAGTAAACATTGTCCCAGTATGTTTATTATAACAGCTCTGTCCACTAATAGTTGTTTGAACTTTGAAAGGCATAGAAGAAACAGGTCTCTCTACTCTCTTGAAAATATAAAAAGAGGAACTGAACATGACAGTGCAGCAGGTCATCCTGACTCTGCCAGTCCTTCCTCATCAACTACCTCATACTGGTGTCAGAAAACAGAAGGTTCTGAGAAAGCTAACTCCACATCGCTGGTGGAACCTTTCCAGTGTTATGTAGTTTTCATCAGTTACGTAAAACTAATCACTTGAGTTTTTTGCTTTGGGTCTTTTTGTTTTGCATTCTAGTGCTAAGGCTCTGACCAGAAATGATAGCCACTTCAAGGAGGCTTTAAAATTTGACCTCGCAAAGAACTTTGGTCCCCACAAATGGCAGTGATTATCTTTGCTTCCACAAGTAATTAGGCTTTGGGTTTATCTTGCAGAAAATTTGCTTCCACAAGTAATTAGGCTTTGGGTTTATCTTGCAGCACTCTATTGGCATATGCCCTTAATCTTTAGAGAATTAAGCAGCCAAAGAATGGTTTGTCAAAACATGGCACGGGAACTTCTTCTTTATTGGAGTTTCTTGAAAAGCACTTTGTAGGTACAGAAGAACACTATGTGCCCTCAATAAGCAAGCAACAATTTCACTGAAGCAATAAAAGATACCAGTGCTCTTTGAGAACATGGCATCTCTCATTCAAAACTCATTTGCTCACAAACCCACATCTTCTAAGGAATATCCCACTGCAGTCAGACTCGCACTAGAGAAAATCTTGGCCAATGGATCCATGCTGTTCCATATGGTTTTCATCTTCTGAGTCAGTAACATATTCAACTAACTTACATTATGCAACATTTGTACAAAAGCCTAACGTCCATCCGGAGATGGTAAAATCTGAGGCTGAGAACAGTGACTCCATTTCAGGTCATACAGAGTTACAAATCTAAAACTTGGTGGATATTAACCAACAGACTGAGTTAAGAGGTCATAATTGCCACATACTGCCAATGTCAAAGATTAGAGGTTAGTCACTATAGAACAATCTTGAGGATGATTAACAATACATTTCAACATGTCACAGTAAGCAGAAGAAGCCAGATGAAAAAGGATCAAGTAAGTGAAGACTGCCCCTGCAATAGATACAAATGTTGATGAATCCATTATATGATTGTATGATATGTCTTGTACTTTTAACAGGATGCTAACTTGCTAAGGATGCGCTACTTACTAATTTTTTCGTATCATACATTATCTATTATCATTTAAATTATTATCATAAAATAATATTTTTTCTTCTGTATACTGACTAGGAATATATTTGAATCCAGCCTCTGCTTGGAATTATAGAAATACACACTATGTTCATGTGGAGAACTGTTCTCATAATTTATACAAACCACAAGCATTTTGATGCAGTAAAAGTAAACAAAATAAGAGCACCACTTAAGTGATTTGTTTTTTCCTTCATTAACTTTATTGCTATGCTTGATTGCAAAATAGAAGTCTGCTTATGGGTACATAACTCATACTTTGATATGACCCTTTGTAATTTGACTGAAGTGCTTTTAAACTAGCTACTCATGAGTGTCAGTTTATCTTTACAGTTGAGTACCGGGAGATATTCAAACAAAATGAACAATACAACTCTTATAGGCAAGTCCTCTTATGGGGCAAAAGGGAAATACATAGGCTGTACTTTAGTACAGCCTGACAACATTTCACTGAAATGGAGGGCACCTTAAAAGCAAACACCTGATAGGAATTGGCTAACTGGACTAAACAACACAACTAAAGAACCAGAATGCATACCATTACCTGACACAAAGACATGGTGAAAACAAACATATAGAATATATTCTAAACATAGCAAGACACCAGTAGCACTGCACTGTGGAAAACATTACATACTAATTTAAAAAAATTGTTCAAACTTGGAGTCAATGAATGTCCAACAAGAATATTCAGCTACTGAGGAGAAAACCCAAAGTTGATGAAGGCATTGTGGTAGGTGCCACGTGCTTTGAATCTCCGGGTGGATTAATACAGGATATAGGCTTCTTCTAAAGTGTTCTTCATTCCCAGTGCACAACGGGTGCTGTAACTTTGGTGTCGACACAGCACATAGAGAAGAGAACTTTCATAGTAAAAGTGGTGCTAAAATCATTATGTGGGCAGAACACTTTACAGGCTCCTCCAGGATCAGCTCATTTATTCGATTTCTAACTGCAGGAGATTATTTGCTTTTCTTGTTTGAGAGCGCAAAATTTAAGCCTAAACTAATTTTCATTTCTACTGAAAAAAATCCAATTAAATTACATGCTTGGACATTTCCTAATATTGCATAACAATTTCCTAATAAACATTGATGTTTTTTTCAATAGCATTTGAAACTCTGGCTGGCAATGAAGATCCAAATTTGTTCATGAGAAATTTTTGAAGCTTGAAAAGTTTTAGTTCAACACTTTTGGGAGATCAGAAAACGGTTATATTGGCTACATGGGATGGGTTTTTTAACATAATCTACGATTGACATCCAGTTTAATGGTATCAATGGGAGCTTTATTATCAATACCAAAGTAAGCAGACTCAAGTCCAAATTAGACAGCTAAAAATTAGACAAAGATTAGACAGATGGGGGGGGGAGTGTTCTCAATAATGTAAGGATGCACTAAAAAAACCCAAAAGATGACAGTTGCAAACCAGATGTAGATGCATCCCGAACACAGGTGCACAAAGTTTCTTTTTGGTTTTACAAAACACTGCTGAGTTGAATGGAGCTTCTTAGGATGTATATGAAGACAAAAAAAAAATTCTTCTGTCATAAAAGGAAGAATACAAAGAAAATACCAAAATGATAAAGCAAGAAAAACATCTGTATTAACAATTTCAATAATCACAGCAGATGAATTTTAGTCATTTGCCAAGAGTTGCCCAAAATGTAATGGTGCACTTAATTGAGAAGCTACCCAGCACTGTGACTTGTCTTGAAACTGCTACTTCGTGAGTCTTCCTGAGCTCCCCACCTACTGAACCACTCATTAAATAATTACAGCAAATCAAAAATGTTATAGTAGAAGAGATCTTCTTTTACTTGCAACAGAAAATTAATGAAAACTGTACTGTATCAATATCAGGAAAGTAGTGCAGTGATAAGACCAAATACAGGGAAAAAAATCAAATAGGATTAAAACAAGGCAACATTCCCCTATCTTTGTACAGCAAAAGACTTATTTTACTTCTATTTGGCCTACTTTAAAGCAATACATTTCCTATGACTGAACAAAGTTTCTTTCAATTCATTCAGATACAAATGAAGATAAAGCCAATGCCATTGGTTTAAGAAGAACAAAGGATCTACTGTGAAATAGCAAGATTTGTACTTCAGCATGTAAACGTCTGACTAAATTTGCACTCAAGACAAGTAAAGACCTGCGAAGCATTGATTTAAGTAAATGAGAAAACTTACTTCACATTCAGAACTATTGCTTCCAACTTTTTAATTTCCACTGTCAAGCTTATTTCTGCCACACCAGATAACTGTACCAGATTAAATCATTATCATAATAAAATTGGTTTTCTGCTATGTTACCTGTCGCTAGCACAGTTACTTGTTGCTGTCCAGTCACGTTGAGGGTTGACTAGGATACCCCAAGAGAGGAACACAGAGGTTGGGGTGAGAGTGCCAACTACCAGCTGCAGAGGCTTTTGAGTCTTGGTCCGACCTACGTAAGAAACAAATAATTCCAATTACAAGTTAGTTTGTCTCTCCTGCATTATGCAGGGGAGAGTTTTTGCAGTTGGATAATAAAGTAAACAAAGACCTACTTCTAAATTTTAAGGGAAAGGTACAACAGTTCTCTCTTTTTCACAGTCATCATTTCTAATGTATGATTTAAAAAAGGGGGCAGAGACAGTGTTTGTGATCCGTTTGTTGGCTTCTCGTTGAAGCAAGTGAAACATCTGCAAGGAAGGGAGAGTGCTCCTTCTCTGAAGCCAGCTGAGCACGAACAGCGGGAAGAAGTGCAAAACAAAGTTGGCATAAAGGAAGGGATGATGCAGCTAGCAGGCAGCAGGAGCACAGAGTGTGAGGCTGCTTTAGAATGTGGGTATCAGACTCACAAACCTTAAAAAGACTATTTGTTTAGGTCCCCTCTGGACTTGCACAGTGTATATTTCAACCTAGGAAGAAACTGTAAGACTTCACTTCCAGACCTGCAGATCCAGGGTAAACCTAAAGGAATTCTTGCCATTATTTGGTGGATAGAAGGTAGACTCGTTTACTAAACTTTCTTTCAAACCAGGGCATCTTATTATAACTATTTATCTTTTTTAAGCCTATGTTCCAGTTAAACCTAGTTTTTGAAAATGAAGAGTGGGTGGTTTTGGTAGGCTTAGTATAAGAATAAGCTATATGCAGGTTAACTTCAAAGCTCTGGCTGTCTTGGACTGCCTCACAGAAGATGTTACACATAATTCAGGACATTAGGAAGTCTCTATGTGTGTGAGAAAGAAATAGTAACTTGGCAGGATTCTTAGTAACACTGTAATTATGTCCACAGATTAACTCATACTTTCTACAGCATTCCTTATCAAGAGCAAAATAAAACCTATAAAAATTCATTCACTTTTAAGTGTAGGCAGATCTGAGTTGGGGTCTGTATCTGGGGGCATTTTTATCTTTTAACCACTTATTACATCAGAAATGTTCAGCTTTTGCATGATACTTAACTTTAGCTTTGCTCTGAATGAAGTAGCACAACTCTCATATGTAGAAAGAACTTTCTGTAAATAAAGTTCAAAAGCTGTATTTAATAGTTGGAAAAGAAGAAAAGATTTAGAGCAACTATTTTGAACCTGTAATTTGTGGACTGCTACAAGCCTAAGTAGAACCTTGGGTGTTTGAAAGATGATTAAAGGAAATTCATATATTCTTTACATCAGTCTACATACTTCAAAAATCCAAAGGATATGTACCTCCTCAAAACGTAAAGGTGACCACAAATTCCCTAAAAGTTTATAAGCCACTGATCTAAGGGTTATATTTTTCACTGTTGTGAAACAGATTTGACTAACTTTCTTTTCATGCCTTTTGAACACTAGTACCTCTTCACTTAACAAGCCTCAATGAAAGTCTGATTTGTACTTTCAACCAATGCACACGTGTGCATTTAGATACGTTAATCATATGGGTTTTTACTTTATATTGATGGCAAACATGTTGCCACAAAAACCCCACAAACAAACAAAACCACTCTCTACCCATAAGATGAAGTATGACATGCTTTGAAATACTGTTGAATATATGATACTTCCACAGGGCAAATTTCTTAATAATTTTCTTGTTTTCTGGACCAGTTCCTATAGTCTTTCTCCATTTTTAAATAAAACATTTTTTTTTGCATGCACTTGTGACCTCTTTAAACATCAGAAATTAGTATTCTAAGTTTCAATTCCCATTTGTAAGAACTTTCTGCAAAAACAGTCTTTAGGCACTTCTTCATGTTTTGAACACCACATGTGTGACTAATTACTGACTAGGGAACACTGTCCTATATTTTACCTTCCCACGTATGGAATTTGTGCACCCCAGTCAGACACCTACAGTTACAAATATCTTTTCAGAGAAACCCAGTAAAAGATTCTGTCTTCCTTTAACTGCTTTAAGAAAGAGATGCAGGAATGGTAAAATACCTGAACAAGATTTCTTGTTATTTGAAACACGCGCTGGTCTTACTGAAACCAAATACCGTGGCTCTGCATCTGTAAATAAAGAAAGTAGCAATTAGTACAGACGTGCTATTTATTTGAGAAAGGAATTAACCTATAATTAATAAGAAAAAGTCCAATATTCAGTGAATGCTTGACACATTATCCAATCTTTGTCATCTTCTGGCGTGTTTGCTTTAAGGTTTATTCACCAATCATTCAGAAATATTCTAGCCATTAGGAAAAATAATGCACAAAAGATTTGGCAACTCTTTTTAACTGGGAAACAACAAATAGGTGAACATGGCAGGACACACACGTAACATTTCAAGGCAAACACGACTTGGAAAGTGAAGGAGAATGAAAACCCAGACAAAGAGGAAGACGTGATGGCAAAACAGAAAAGTAAAACAGGTGAAGTAACAGGAGGGAAAAGCCTGAAGAGTACAACCAGAGATATCTACTATCCTGACAAGAGCTGGAGGAACTCTTCCTACAATATTTTCTGTACTCTGTTCCAGGCTATACATCTTAGTTTTCCTGTTGTAAGCAGTTTCTCAGTAAAGAGCTAAACTATTGTAAAAAGAATAAAGAAAATACGTTGAGCATTTAGGAGCACAGACCCCAATAGACTAATACTAAATCATTCAAGATTTGCATGATTGTCTGGTTGAAGGAAACAACACAATGTCAGACATGCTTAAGACAGTCCACATCGGTTACTGGCTTGTCTTCTAATTAGGTTTACATACTTTTTCCAGAGACTTACTATGAGATTTAACTATTAAGTGCTTTCACAGGTTTGAATACTCTTTATGAAAGTAACATTTAAGAGCAAGGGACTAATATTTCCGTAAAACCCACAAAGGGCTGTGACTTTGACTGGAATCTCTGGGTACTGTTACACTAGAAATAATGTTGCATGCAACAGGAGAGAAACAGTTTAAGTGATTTTCTTATTCATAAGTTCATCCCAGAGACAAATTGTATTTTCCTGACTTTCTGACATTCACGTTTCTTTTAATTTTAACTCCTATGTGTTTTCTCCCACGAAAAATAAAATTTTGCAAAATATTTTTTTAAATCTTTACAGGAAAGAATCTCTCTCCATCTTAACTCCAGTTCAGACTTCTTTGTACCTCTTCCCATAAAAGGTTCGACTACTTCACTTCAAAAAGCTAACAGAACAGATCATATTATATAGCCAACAAAAATAATGAAAAGCCCTTCCAAAGACAGGGATTTTGTCTTCTAATTCAATCTTACCTGAATGGCCTAAGTTTCTTTTAAAGTACACAAGAACTGCAGCCATTCTAAAGGATGCAGTCATTGCTAGATGGGTGTCAGTTGTGAACCAGTTTAGAAAACTTCTGGAAATACTAGTCTTCATAGGAAATAATGAAATGAAGCAAACCAAGTTTTGCACAAACTCTAACACATTTCAGAGACATCTGATGCTGTTTGGATGACACAAGCACACATGGGAAGAGGCCACAAGTTCAGATACATTCATGTTTCTGGCAGTGAAAGGCAGATAACTTCACCCTGCAGCTTAAAATAATAAATTCTTTGATTAAAAAAATGTTGAGATGCTGATTTTAGTTTGGGGAATTCATCTTCAGAAAGAAGATTTTCCCTTACTCTTGACATCAGATGTCAGAGATTTCTGCCCTTCTTTATTTAAAGCCAAGCTCTATTGTCACCGAACTGCAACACTAGAAAAGAAGTCATAGGAGCATCCAAAGAGATATCCATGGGCAGAATTTGGCTTACCGTATACTGATCAAAACTACTATAGCTACATTTTTTTTTAAAAAATGGATTACTCTATGTAAAATTGTTATTCTGGTTTGACACAGTTTCCCACTCCATTCTCCAGGAGAAACTGGCTGCTCATGGCCTGGACAGGTGTACTCTTCACTAGGTAAAAAACTGGCTGGATGGCTGTGCCCAGAGAGCGGTGGTGAATGGAGTTAACTCCAGTTGGCGTCCAGTCACAAGTGTTGTTCCCCAGGGCTCAGTGCTGGGGCCGGTTCTCTTCAACATCTTTATCAATGACCTGGATGAGGGGATCGAGTGCACCCTCAGTAAGTTCACAGATGATACTAAGCTAGGCAGGTGTGTTGATCTGCTTGAGGGTAGGATGGCTCTACAGAGGGATCTGGACAGGCTGGACCGATGGGCCGAGGCCAGTG
>VZSZ01007856.1:180260-235852 GCA_013398815.1 Ibidorhyncha struthersii | reverse complement strand
TGTCCAGAGAAGGGCAACGAAGCTGGTGAGGGGTCTGGAGGACAAGTCTTATGAGTAACGACTGAGGGAACTGGGGCTGTTTAGGCTGGAGAAGAGGAGGCTGAGGGGAGACCTTATCACTCTCTACAAGTACCTGAAAGGAGGTTGTAGAGAGGTGGGGACTGACCTCTTCTCCCTAGTGACAAGTGAGAGGATGAGAGGAAATGGGTTCAGGTTAAGCCAGGGGAGGTTTAGGTTGGATATTAGGAATTTTTTTTTCACTGAAAGGGTTATCCAACATTGGAATAGGCTGCCCAGGGAGGTGATGGATTCGCCATCCCTGGAGGTGTTTAAAAAAAGGGTAGACGTGGTACTTGGAGATATGGTTTAGAAGTGGTTTTGTCAGGTTAGGTTAATGGTTGGACTTGATGATCTTAAAGGTCCCTTCCAACCTTAACAATTCTATGATTCTATGATCTATGAATGAGAGACTGAATTTCCTGCATATCTCAGTGTAACAGATACCTTGAAGTCTACTGATCAAACAGAACCACTGAGAAATCATTCAGTTTTCTCTTACATCCAGATTTCTGTAAGGAGAGAGGAAGGAAAACCAGTACCGAATAAATCAAAAGCTTTCCGCAGTACTTAAAAAGCTGTGTTAGTGTGGGGAAAACCACGCTAACTTAACTTCACTGTTTCTATGCATCTAAGGCACTGGAAACCTATACTATGGGTGTACTTTAATTGTTTAATTATTGTTTTTAAATAGGTTTCAACTTCACGCAATATAAACATAACTAAGATGAACATTGAAAACAGCTGCACAAAGCAATATGGAAAAAAAGCATTAGTTAAAAAGAAAGAGCGACTCCAAAATGGTCCATCTCTTCATTTACAAAAAATGTTTTTTAGTATTTAGGGCAGCACACAGTTCTGGGATCTGTGCAACCATCTGGACATTTTTCATATTGACACCTAAAACCAGAAATAAGTGACACATGAAAATAATTTGTTTTCCATGTACTTTAATCCCAGCTTTCTCCTGTGCATTCATGCCCACTTGTGAGACTGTTATAACTCTCACAAAGCATTGAACAACCTTAACTTCAATAAAATCATTTTCATGCATTGTCTTGAAAGCTCATGAACTACAAAGTCAGTCTTCAAAACTGCAAGAATTTATGTTTTCATCAACAAAATGTCCAAAGATTGTGAAAGACAGTTATCCAAATGGTTTGAAACAGCTTGTTCTGCCCTGCTCCATCACTGGAAAAATTAATTCTGGCTGCAGTCTGAAATGATCAGCAATCATTAGATCTAAGAAGCAGTTTTGTTCTGTAACAAAGTGCTCTCAGCAGGAATATTTTGTGTTGGGTGCTGTTCATTAAGATTTTTTGTGGATTTAGCAAATGTTGCCTTAATAAAAAAATATAACACATCCCCATTTCCCAGAGAACTCACAGCTGTTCTGATTGTAATAAAATCTATAAAAGGCAGTAAGTATTTAGTAAAACAGGCTAACTAGATATTGAGAGAGCTCTGCTATAGAACAGGCAGGTTTAAAAAGTACCACTTGCCTGGTTTAGAGCCACTGAATTTAAGACAATATCATGATCATTATAACTAAAATCAGAATTTGACATTATCAGAGGAGTACATTCAATACCTGGGATACAACACTAAAATTCTGTTCTGAACTTAACTAAAAGTATATCTTACTTTAGAAATATGATTTGCCATTCCTGGGCAGAACCACCCATGCTACTATATAGGTGTTAAGCATACAGCAACTGTAGTTTAACTTAAATTCATCTGTTTGACGCACAGTATCAAAGTATTATGCACAGACTGAAGAACACAGGCCTTGACATGCTTCTAGTCTGGACAGAGATACATTCTATATCTAAGAAAACTGAAACCAAGAAAGGCAAACAGCTTGCTTAATCTCATATAATGAGCCCTGATTCAGGTTTAGAAATGGGAGTCTTTTCTTGGTCTTTCAGTGCAATTTAATATTTCTCTTACCAAGTTCAGAAGAACACTGAGTTTTCACACTGATTCAGTTGTCTTGCTGAGAAATATATGTATCAGTCATCATCGCAACACAGAAATCATCTGATGCTACTACAACTTAATTCATTTCCAGGGACTTAAAACATTGCCTCACTCATGTATTAAACTCTATCAAGTTGCAAGAGCTATTTATGATCATCTGTGTTCCTTTATGATGCCTATATATGCATAATTGACTCTACAGATCCATGTCTATAAGAAGCAGGAATCTTGGGGAGAGGTGAGTAACATAAGAGGAGTAAAAGAAAATGCTGTGAAATACCGAAACCTAAATAAAACCACAATTTAGCTTGTGCTACTTCATCTTAAGGCTTAAGGGACAAACTAAATTGACTGCTGAAATAAGAGGTAGGCAGCAGAAAGGTTCTGACTGTGTGTCACCATGATTCACAGAATATATCAACTATTTACACTGAAATATATTTAAAAAGAAAACTGCATTTCTAAAATAAAATGATGACCTTAAGTAAAAGCAAATCATATCACAGAGTACAGACAATCCTGTTAACAGCTGAATATTTCTTATTTTGTATGAACTGTGTTTAGTAAGAAAATGATAGTTACATAATTAAGGTTAATGTTCAAATACCTGGACACAGATCCATGAATCCAGCACCTGCCCCCAGAAATCATTTCAACATACATCAGTATATAACAGAGATACATATGATACAGACACAAGATACAGATCTGTCTGTTTCTCATCTTGTAAGGATCCAGAATCTCATAAATGAAGGATCCCTACAGAACAATGCAACAAGTTCAGTTTGAAATACATTCGCAAATTTGCTATGAAAATCTCAGCAGTTCCTTCCCACTTACATTCTTGAAGGGCTGCTACTTTAAGACTAACATAACAAATCCACTTGTTTGAACCTGTTACTGCCTAGTCCCTTTTATTTAGGCTGGAATGACAAACGTCAAAGCTAAGAGCTCCTTTCAACTGGCACACAACTATTTCTTTATAAACCCCTTGAAGCTGCAGATCAGAAATAAAGTCAAAATAGCAACCACCTTCAATTATTCAGCCACAAAGTACTACACAAAAATGCCCAGATGTACCAGAAAAGTGCTAGTCAACAAATCCATGCTTAATTCTTAGTGTTATAATTCCCCAAACATGGGTTGTTTTGACAATTCAGCTGAGAGGCACCATACAACATCAGAATTGCTCTTTCAAGTTTAAATATCCACAGCTGAATAAAGCAATGCCACTTTGGACCAAAGCACAACTCTCCAGCAGGCATGTACACCTAATCAAATGATTTTTGAAGCAGAAGGGAAGACTAGTCACCCATCTGAGGCACTAGTATTTGTATATCAATAGGTTTTGTATCTATAGCATTTGATACATACAGTAGACACATGCATATTCGTTCAGTACATATTCTTAAATCCTTTCCTCCCACTTCTCAAAAATATTAGACAGAAGAATTCAGTCATATTGGTTTAGCTTTTAAGCATGAAGGTTACTACAGCTCAATGAACCATCACCAATTAGATGAAACAGTTTTCTGAACTTCTTCAATTACTCGGTATTTTTTCATGCGGAAAGCCTAAAAGACACACACGCTACATGTACACACAGGTATGTCTACAACTTAAAATCATATAATCATAGAATGGTTAGAGTTGGACGGGACCTTAAAGATCATCTAGTTCCAACCCCATGTACCATGGGCAGGGACACATACCAACTAGACTAGGTTGCTCAAGACTCCATCCAACCTGACCTTGAACACTTCCAGGGATGGAGTATGCACAACCTCTCTGGGCAACCCGTTCGAGTGCCCCACCACCCTCAGAGTAAAGAGTTTCTTCCTAATATCTAATCTAAATCTACCCTCTTTCAGTTTAACACCGTTACCCCTCGTCCTGTCACTACACTACCTAATAAAGAGTCCCCCTCCACCTTTTCTGTAGGCCCTCTTTAAGTACTGGAAAGCTGCTATAAGGTCTCCCTGGAGCCTTCCCTTCTCCAGGCTCAACAACCTCAACCCTCTCAGCCTGTCTTNAATTTAATATTTCTCTTACCAAGTTCAGAAGAACACTGAGTTTTCACACTGATTCAGTTGTCTTGCTGAGAAATATATGTATCAGTCATCATCGCAACACAGAAATCATCTGATGCTACTACAACTTAATTCATTTCCAGGGACTTAAAACATTGCCTCACTCATGTATTAAACTCTATCAAGTTGCAAGAGCTATTTATGATCATCTGTGTTCCTTTATGATGCCTATATATGCATAATTGACTCTACAGATCCATGTCTATAAGAAGCAGGAATCTTGGGGAGAGGTGAGTAACATAAGAGGAGTAAAAGAAAATGCTGTGAAATACCGAAACCTAAATAAAACCACAATTTAGCTTGTGCTACTTCATCTTAAGGCTTAAGGGACAAACTAAATTGACTGCTGAAATAAGAGGTAGGCAGCAGAAAGGTTCTGACTGTGTGTCACCATGATTCACAGAATATATCAACTATTTACACTGAAATATATTTAAAAAGAAAACTGCATTTCTAAAATAAAATGATGACCTTAAGTAAAAGCAAATCATATCACAGAGTACAGACAATCCTGTTAACAGCTGAATATTTCTTATTTTGTATGAACTGTGTTTAGTAAGAAAATGATAGTTACATAATTAAGGTTAATGTTCAAATACCTGGACACAGATCCATGAATCCAGCACCTGCCCCCAGAAATCATTTCAACATACATCAGTATATAACAGAGATACATATGATACAGACACAAGATACAGATCTGTCTGTTTCTCATCTTGTAAGGATCCAGAATCTCATAAATGAAGGATCCCTACAGAACAATGCAACAAGTTCAGTTTGAAATACATTCGCAAATTTGCTATGAAAATCTCAGCAGTTCCTTCCCACTTACATTCTTGAAGGGCTGCTACTTTAAGACTAACATAACAAATCCACTTGTTTGAACCTGTTACTGCCTAGTCCCTTTTATTTAGGCTGGAATGACAAACGTCAAAGCTAAGAGCTCCTTTCAACTGGCACACAACTATTTCTTTATAAACCCCTTGAAGCTGCAGATCAGAAATAAAGTCAAAATAGCAACCACCTTCAATTATTCAGCCACAAAGTACTACACAAAAATGCCCAGATGTACCAGAAAAGTGCTAGTCAACAAATCCATGCTTAATTCTTAGTGTTATAATTCCCCAAACATGGGTTGTTTTGACAATTCAGCTGAGAGGCACCATACAACATCAGAATTGCTCTTTCAAGTTTAAATATCCACAGCTGAATAAAGCAATGCCACTTTGGACCAAAGCACAACTCTCCAGCAGGCATGTACACCTAATCAAATGATTTTTGAAGCAGAAGGGAAGACTAGTCACCCATCTGAGGCACTAGTATTTGTATATCAATAGGTTTTGTATCTATAGCATTTGATACATACAGTAGACACATGCATATTCGTTCAGTACATATTCTTAAATCCTTTCCTCCCACTTCTCAAAAATATTAGACAGAAGAATTCAGTCATATTGGTTTAGCTTTTAAGCATGAAGGTTACTACAGCTCAATGAACCATCACCAATTAGATGAAACAGTTTTCTGAACTTCTTCAATTACTCGGTATTTTTTCATGCGGAAAGCCTAAAAGACACACACGCTACATGTACACACAGGTATGTCTACAACTTAAAATCATATAATCATAGAATGGTTAGAGTTGGACGGGACCTTAAAGATCATCTAGTTCCAACCCCATGTACCATGGGCAGGGACACATACCAACTAGACTAGGTTGCTCAAGACTCCATCCAACCTGACCTTGAACACTTCCAGGGATGGAGTATGCACAACCTCTCTGGGCAACCCGTTCGAGTGCCCCACCACCCTCAGAGTAAAGAGTTTCTTCCTAATATCTAATCTAAATCTACCCTCTTTCAGTTTAACACCGTTACCCCTCGTCCTGTCACTACACTACCTAATAAAGAGTCCCCCTCCACCTTTTCTGTAGGCCCTCTTTAAGTACTGGAAAGCTGCTATAAGGTCTCCCTGGAGCCTTCCCTTCTCCAGGCTCAACAACCTCAACCCTCTCAGCCTGTCTTCATACAAGAGATGCTCCAGCCCTCTGATCATCTTCGTGGGCCTCCTCTGGACCCGCTCCAACAGGTCCATGTACTTCTTAGGTGGGGTCTCATGAAAGCTGAGTAAAGGGGAAGAATCACCTCTCTCAACCTGCCAGCCATGGTTCTTTTGATGCAGCCCAGGATGCAGTTGGCTTTCTGGGCTGCAAGTCCACATTGCCATCTCTTGTTGAGCTTCTCATTAACCCAATAGCCCCAAGTCCTCCTCCTCAGGCCTGCTCTCAATCCATTCCCTGCCCAGCCTGTATTTGTACTTGGGATTGCCCTGGCCCAGGTGCAGGACCTTGCACTTGGCTTTGTTGAACTTCATGAGGTTCTCATGGGCCCACCTCTCAATCCTGTCCGGGTCCCTCCGGATGGCATCCCTTCCCTCCAGCATGTTGACCACCCCACAAAACTTGGTGTTGTTGGCAAACTTGCTGAGGGTGCACTCAATCCCACTGTCCATGTTGCCAACAAAGATGTTAAACAATACTGGTTCCAGTACTGACCCATGGGGAATGCCTCTCACCACTGCTCACCACTTGGACAACGAGCCATTGACCGCAACTCTTTGAGTGCAGCCATACAGCCATTTCCTCATCCACTGAGTGGTCCGCCCATCAAATCCATGTCTCTCCAATTTAGAGACAAGGATGTTGTGCAGAACAAATGCTTTGCATATGTCCAGGTAGATGATGTCAGTTGCTCTTCTCTTATCCACCAATGCTGTAACACCATCGTAGAAGGCCTCCAAAATTGTCAGACACAATTTGACCTTAGTGAAGCCATGTTGGCTGTCCCTAGTCACCTTGTTGTTTTACATGTGCTTTAGCAGAGTTTCCAGGAGGATCTGCTCCATGGTATTGTAGGGCACAGACATGAGACTGACCGGCCTGTAGTTCCCAAGGTCTTCCTTTATCCACTTTTTAAAAATTGGGGTTATGTTTCCCCTTTTCCAGTCAGTAGAAACTTCACCGGACTCCCACAGCTTCTCAAATATGATGAATAGAGGCTTGGCAACTTCATCCACCAGTTCCCTCAGGACCCACAGATGAATCAAGTCCCATGGACTTGTGCACCTTCAGGTTCCTTAGATGGTCTCAAACCTTGTCTTCTACTATAGTGAGTGGTTCCTCGTTCTCCCAATCCCTGCCTTTGCCTTCTGCAACTCGGGTGGTGTGGCTAGATCCCTTGCTGGTGAAGACCGAGGCAAAAAAGTCATTGAGTACTTCCATTTCCTTCCTGAGAGGGCACGCATTTTCCCTAGTCTTCCTTTTGTCACTGACATGCCTATAGAAGCTTTTCTTTTTGCCCTTGATGTTCCTGGCCATATTTAAGTCTAACTTGACCCCTGGCTGCTTGGACAATTTCTCTGTATTCCTCTGAGGCTACCTGTCCTTGCTTCCACCCTCTGTAGGCTTCCTTTTTCTGTTTGATATTGTCCAGGAGCTCCTTGTTCATCCATGCAGGTCTCCTGGAGCTTTTGCCTGACTTCCTCTTTGTTGGAATGAATCACTCCTGAGCTTGGTGGAGGTGGTCCTTGGATATTAGCCAGTTTTCTTGGGCCCCTCTTTCCTCCAGGGCTTTATCCCATGGTACTCTGCCAAGCAGATCCCTGAAGAGGCCAACATCTGCTCTCCTGAAGTCCAGGGTAGCAAGCTTACTCTGCGCCCTCCTCACCACCCTAAGGATCTTGAACTCCACCATCTCATGGTCACTCCAGCTAAGGCTGCCCTTGAGCTTCACATTCCCCACCAGCCCCTCCTTGTTGGTGAGAACAAAGTCCAGCTTGGCACCTCTCCTTTTTCGCTCCTCTGTCACTCGGAGAAGGAAGTTATCATCAACACAGTCCAGAAACCTCCTGAATTGCTTATGCCCGGCTGTGTTGTCCCTCCAACAGATACTGGGGTGGTTGAAATCCCCCGTGAGGACCAGGGCTTCTGAGTGTGAGGCTGCTCATATCTGTCTATAGAGGGCCTCATCCGCTTGGTCTTCCTGGTTAGGTGGCCTGTAGCTGACCCCCACTGTAACATCACCTGTCTGTGTGATTCTTTATTCTTGACCCATAAGCTCTTAGTCAGCTCCTCAGCCACCCTCAGGTGGAGCTCTGGGCACTCCAGCTGGTCCTTGACATAGAGGGTAACACTCCCTCCTCAATCTCCCCTGCCTGTCCCTCCTTAAAAGCCTGTATCATTCCATTCCAACACTCCAGCCATAGAAGCCATCCCACCATGTCTCCGTGATGCCAAGAAGATCATAGCCCTGCAAGCATCTGTGTGTCTCTAACTCCTCTTGTTTGTTCCCCATGCTAAGTACGTTTGCATAGAGGCATTTAAGTTGGGCCCTCTATGACTCTGACTTACTGGCTGGAGCGGCTAGTTTTCCTTTGTGTTGCACTCCAGGTGCTCTCCTGCTGACCTGCAACCATTCTCCAGGCGCTGGGCATCTAATACTGGTATTGGCATCATACTGGTAGGAGTGGGATGGATTGTGGTTCTCCTGCCCCAGCGACTCTAGTTTAAAGCCCTCTTCACAAGCTTGGCAAGCCTCTGACCAAAGATGTCCTTCCCCTTGTCTGACAGGTGAAGCCCACCAGGCCCCAGCAGACCAGGTTTTTCAAAGTCCCATGGTCTAAGTAGCCAAACCCCTGGCTGTGGCACCAATCCTGTAGCCATTTATTGATTTGCCAGATTCACCTGGCCCTATCAACCCCCTTCCCTTTGACCAGGACAATTGATGAAAAAACTACCTGTGCCCCAGAGTTCCCAATCACTGCTCCCAGGGCTCTATAATCTTTCTTGATAGTCTTCAGGCTGCTCCTGGCTGCATCACTGGTGCCCATGTGAAACAGCAGCAGCGGAGAATAGTCAGAGGACTACATGAGGTTTGGTGGTCTCTTGGTGACATCCTTGATATGAGCCACCAGTAACAGCACACTTCCCTAGAGAGTGCATCAGGTCAGCAAATGGGTGCCTCCATACCTCACAGAAGAGAGTCGCCTACTACCTACCACAGAAGAAACATTTGAAAGACTGCAAATTTGCACAGAAGTAAATCACCACTTTGGTGTCATTATAAAAGAAAAAAACAACTGTTTGACTAAGATTCTGTAATAGTAATGATATAAAATTATTAAAAGAAAATAAATGTTTATTATCCACCCTAACAGCTTCAGGAGACAACAGAATATAACAAAAATACATGCCACTGACACATCAAACTAATATAGGAGAACACTTACTTCCATAGACCATGAGCTAGGCTATCAACTCAGTGGCAGCAGGCAACTGATGCGCACTGCAAAACGCTGACAAATTCTGCTTATGTTCAAGCACACTATTTTAATTCAGTTCAGGGTTCAGCCAATACAGGAATGCAGTTGAAAGCAAAACAAGGTAAGAATGAACCCACTAACAAAATTAGAACAAATTTTAAAATAAAGTATTACAATGCATCATTAGAACTCATAGACCAGCAGATTCAGAATACTAAACAAAGAATTTTTTAGTTTCAGGCCACAATTCCCTAATCTGAATTTAGGGATTGCTAAAGACTTATTACGGGATGTTGTTAAGGGCAAAGACCAAAAGTGGAGAAAGGGAAGGATCAAAGTGTATTCTGGTGTAACAAGCACAGGAAAAGATAGAGATGGGGGACAAAGGGGCTGGTGTGAATGCACCTGCTGCTGGTCTGTACGCTTGTATAGCTGAAGGTGCAGCTGCTGACCTCCTCCAGGTCCTCCAGTCCACTAGGCTCAGCTAACATTTGCAATAAGAATCTGGGTTTTTGTAAGTTATTAGGAAGCAACATACTTCTGAATTAATGCTCACATTATCTGGCATCTTGAAAACCATGCGGTTAATACATCTGCACATTTCTGGGAATTGATCAGATATAAGAAACTGCACAGCGAGATCTTTTAGTTAAGCACTGCTCTAGCACACATCCCTGAATTACACTTTCTAAACAGTGTTCAAGGTGGTACTAGAATTCTTCACCTTATCTATTAGTCTAGTTGAATTTACACTTTGATACCTTTTGACACAGTCTGAATAGCTTCCGTGACCAATAATAACATTGTTTACTGTCATGTAAGCTCATAAAGTACACTCAGCACAAAAGAAAACACATCTTGTATCCTGATTAAAAAAGCATACTTCTTTGAACCAAACTTTAATGCTGCCTCATCATTGTCATTTACCCTTCACTGTGAATCAAATTCATCTGTCTAGCAATGTATGAAACTGGTCAAGAGTTTGTTGCCAGCATGAGCTCATTACAAGTCCAGGAAATCCAACAGAACCCTTTGCTCTTTGTACATGCCCTCTGCAGGCAGTTCCCAATTCATGGATAATGTTACGCAATTGCTGGCTCAGTTATTATTTTAGTTGCAAAAGAAAGGAAAAACAAATATTTTAAGATAAGAATCACTGCAGTGAGGTGCTGAACATTTTAATGGATAAAATGTAGGCGGATGTCACACTTTCTACAAAGCCATATATCTCTCCTGGAAATCCTAGGAAAGACCACGTCCTTATTCATTTCTTTTAAAATATATGCACATATATACATGTAATGTCATAAATTAATAAATCTGCTGATTTCAAGTTTACTGTTAAGAGGTTCATAAGAGGTATTTGACCCAGCAGAAACTCTGACAATAAATTTCATCTTAATTAACAGTGACAGGGTTGGAAGTACGGAAGTCATGGGCCTTAGAGATACATATATATATATATTCTTGTGTATATTGTGTCATCTAGTTAGTCATTGCTTCATTCCTCATACTCCAGTTCCTATCAGGGACAATTATCCCAAACAGAATACCAATTATGCTGCTCCATTAACAAAATCAGGCATGCAGAGCTAAATCAAGGAAATGTCTGCAAGGCACTTCATTCTGCTGTGTAGACCTATACTGTTTGTTAGAAAGGACAAAGAACATTCTAAAGGACTGATGGATTTTAGGGAGGGAATCATGACTGACTTACATGCCAAGTCTGTGTGCTTTCTTACATTGGCCTAACTGCTAAACTAATGAATGTTTTTTTTCCTTGAGTAGGGTCTACAGTTGATTGCATATCTGTACTGTCTTCACTTACAAATCTCTGAATAGACAATTTTAATACTAGTAGGACAAGATCCACTTTGTCTAGATATAGAGATTCCATTCTCCTGGATCTAGTCATTCTCTCAGGAGACCACATTCTAAAGCAAAATGCCTTAATCCATTGGGAAAACATGTACTTTAGTAACTAACAAATACCTTTCAATCTCCATTTCTAATCTTTACATTTCATGTACCAAATCAATTTAAGGTTGTGATCAAAGTCCCTAAACTGACTGGGAAAGGTGTTCTCTATCCATGAACCCCTAAAACTGACAGGAGAGGAGGAAGCATTAAATTTTATTAGACTTGATCTAAATAGGCCACAATGTCTTTTCACATTTGGGAATCACTCCCTCCACATGCTGTTCAGTAAAAGCCACAACCAACCACTGTTCAGGGCATCCTGTAAAAGTTCATCTGCTTTCTGCAAAAGTCAGATAAGCCAAAGCATCAGAGCACCAAGAAGGAGTTATCAGGGTGAATGTGAATATTTTTGTATAAATCTTGTTGTTCTTATTGTGGAAAAACACTGAAGAACTTTTGCAAACTGTACAGTGGCACTTGAATCACTAGAACATCTAGAAGATGGACTAGACAATTTTTAGCATGAAATTTTAAAAAGATACTGTTTTGATACAAAGATAGTGTACTAGGCCAACTTCATCACATAGCAGATGTACTAGGAGTACAAAGATAACATACGATGTTTCAGCAATAAGGTCTAGGGGTTTTGTATCTTTGGAAAGTATCTTGAAAGTATTTCTACAATACCTTAATTTTTTCTAACATTCACATAAAGTGTGTGCTGAGCTTAGTTCTCTGTCTGCCAGAATAAAACCTAACCATTGTTCCTAAAACTAAGAACCATCCTGCAGTTCCTCCAGTTTGTGCCAGAAGCTGGTCCCTGAAACTGTGGGGGGTGCTAGCAATCACCACAGTCCTCTCTTCACCTCTGCCACACAAGTCACTCTAAAATAGAGCCAAAAGCACAACTGGTATTTCTTGCTTTAGCTCACGTTCTGCACACACTTGGAAAGTACAGTCAAAGCTGGAGTTTAATGTGGTGTTTAAAATTAATGAATTTGAAAAACGATGTGCTCTCTCCTTCCAAACCCCAATAAACAAGTCCACAAAGCATATAATCTAAGCCTAAATTTCTTAACTTAAAGCAATAGCTCCAGTAAGTGTACTGTTAATTGCTTTAAATAAATGCTTGCAACTTGAAGTACATATTGCTGTTTGCTTCTTTTGTTCCTGTCCTTTAAAAGATGACATTTTCTTAAAGTTGGAAGTGCTAGTCTTTATATTATGTTTCACATTGGATTTTAGTTACCGGACACTCGGAAGTCATACTCCTAGATTCACTGTCACTAGGAAACTGACAACTTCTTTTAAATCACGAGTGACTTAAAATTTTGAAGTTAATGTCCTTTAAAATAATTAGAAAGGAAAAGGAGAGTATTCCCTGATGCTTGTGGTTTTCCCTGACCAGATACACTAGAGAAAATGTGTTTGTTTCATTACAGGCTGTATGCAGTGTGGGTTTTATATACTGCGTTCATTGCTACAAGATTTTGATTGCTTAATGGTAAGCTTTAATGAATATGTGTGAGGCTAGCACTCTGATGTACTGAAAGAAAGGTGTCTACAGTTTCCAGCCTTTAGCTATTAATGTAAAACTTACAAAATACCAAAATTTCATACATTCCACGTGACATTCAGCTTTCTGTTTTCATACAATTTCACAAAGCATTAGGTATTAAAGCTGCTATTAAATAGAAAATGCCAATGATCTACACATGATGTTGCATTCAGTGATTCATCTTCTTTCCAAGGATCTCAGAGAAAAATATTAACCCTCACTACTCCTGCAATACAGCTATGCAGGTATTACTTATGCCTAATTCACAGTATTCTACAGAAAATCCTGTACATCATTCTCAGTGAACTGATTCAAAAGTTATACATGGGATAAATCAGATAAATCAAACACAGCTTAAGTGACATTTCGTGATAGAATTACAGCGAGATCCCAGGGGTACCAACTCATGAAAAAGTCAACCTTTGCTACAGTGATCTAACGGAAGTCTCTAATACCTTAATTATTCTGTGTCTAATATCTTATTTATTCTTTTTTATTCTGCAGTTAGCAGATCCCCAGAATTGCCTTAACTGACCAAATCAAAAAGATGGCAATTGTTACTTCTATGCTTATGTATCCTTTCATCCCCCTTGTTTTACACCAAGATCACTGGCATTACGATGATGAGGGTAACCCATTTCAGGCTAGAAAAGATTAAAGAAAGCAACAGAAAAATCCTCAGAGATTGAACAGATTTCTTAAAAGGTCAAATCTTGGTAAGTCGATGTTTTAATCATTTATCAGACAATTCTAAGTAATCCAGTTCTACTATTTTGCTATCCTGCCCATACTGTCATAACCCCAAGTCAAAGGGACAACCAAATTCCCGTCTTCCTCCCTATCCCAGGCAACAGGTTATAACATTCTTAATACAACAGCTCATGGAATTCCATCCATAACTTCTGACACAGAAGTTATAGGTTATTCTATAATGTGTAGAACTGGAACAGGGCCCTGCCAGAAAAGGCATAATTTTGATGGGAACATTTCTAGGAAAGGGAATCAACCACACAGTTCTCAAAACTGTTTCATTGCTTCTTGTACAATTTGTTAAAAACATGCACATCTCCCTTGTATTCTACTTTACAACTGCAACTTTAGTCAAAACATCCCAATTTGATCTGTGAAGCGGTCAGTATAGTAAAATCTCTTAGTACAATGCATATCCTCAAAATAAATACCAGTAGCAAATTTTCCAAACAACAAGAACTATTTGTTCTCCTTGAAGGATCTCCTAATTCCACTTTCATCTGAAATTCTTCAAGGCAACTTTACACGAACACGAAGAATCCCTGAGCAACAACCCAATAAAACCCCAAATTAAGAAACCCAAAGGTTCATATTCTCCTCACTCTCTTCCCACAATTCATGACAACAGTAGCATGAAAAGCTAATATGCCTTACCAAGTTCTGTTATGTAGGTTTTTCCTTCCGAAGGTAAAGGAATGTACTGATTAGAGAAGAAGTTGCTTCCATAACCCAGGACAAAACCTTCTAGTCTGGTGTTTTGACTTGGTCGAAGATACCTCATGCAAACGGTGTCATCTGTTGCATTGATCTGAACTTTCAGACTCTGTCTTTTCACTGGGGAAAGAGTAAAAAAAGAGAAGACAAAAATGTATTGTCTTGTAATCATATATTCAGTAATGGAATATGACAATATAACAATACAGGGCTGTTTACTTTGCTAGTCACAAGCAACTGAGCAATCGCTTAAAGGTGGAGTCTCCTGGAAACTAAGTGTATTTTAAAATAAGTAAACTAACAGTCATGTAAAATTGTGGTTTCCAACATGTCTGTTCTTCCATCATTAATTTAGTACTATCATTAGCTGTAACAATTAGCTGCTACAATTGCAGCAGTAGAAGAGTGCATTATGCAACTGGAAAAAATGCAAGTATTTTTTCCTTTAAATGTGGGAGTTATAGTAGTATTAACCATCTATAGGACCCGTTGGTGAAAAACTTGTGAATTGGATATTTTTTTTTGGTTAGTAAAAAATATGAAGTTTTAACATTAAGTTAATCACACTGCAAAATTACAGTAGAGGATAAATAGTAACTAGATCCAAATAAAAATGGTAAAATCATAAAAGTTGTTGGTTTTTTTTTTTTTGCTATGTTGGGCTGGAAATGTAATTTTCTAGTTGGAACTACACCAAGACACCTAACCAACATATATGCTTTACTCAAAATTACTAAGAAACTTTTTTTAAACATCCATTTTTATGCTTTCCAGGGGAGCAGCACATAAACCAAGAAACATCTTGCATATCCATCTACAAAAATTTAACTCGTACCAACACAGAACAACCTCATAACAGAATAATCAATTTTTTGACCTACAAAAAGGTGTTCCATCTTATTTTGGTGGGGTGAGGGAAGATTGGCTTTTCCTTTCTTGATACTTACAATTTTAATATTCCCTTGTCACTGTTAGCCTTATCGTATTTACAGAACTGTTGAATGCCAATGCTTAAAAAGAAGTAACGACTTTTCCCCATACTTACAACACTGGCACTAGAATAGTACATTTTGGGTTATTATTTCTCTTCTCATTCTCAAAATATAAATTTTCATTCTCAACAGATTTTCAGGCATCTCTCCAATCACGAGGGCTGAAATTAACTTTTCAGGAAAAGAATCAGGAATTTGCACAAAATCATTTTACTTCAGGAGCTAAATCCTGAAGAAAAACAATGAGAGATGTATAACCTGTCATTAAATTACAGGGTAGAGCAATACTGAACTTCCTTTTCTTTCTTTCTATCTTTGTTTCTTTCTTTCTCTCCCTCACTCCCTCACTCTAACTCCCTTTGTTTCTTCCTTTCTCTCTCAATAATTGCAAACTGATATTCAAAGTTTCTTTAGACAAGTACACATTGACTCTCTGTTATTATCCCAGCCTACCCACCTTTTTTTTTTTTTTCAGAAATTCTAATGACTTGAGTTGCTGAGATGCCACAATCCCCAATCTGTGAAGATGACTTAATAGTACTGTCAAGCACCTGCAGTCTGCACACTGAATGTAAAGACCTAAGCCAAACACTTTAAGTCTCTTCCCTTTATAGGAAGAAGCGTACAAGTAAAACTGATAGAAAACATGTGCCTCCGATGAGACTCTTCCTTTATCTAAAGACTGATCAAGTAAAAGCACTCAGCCAGGAAACCATCACAATTTTCCAAAGGCAACTCTGCCAGGTTGCAGAAGACTGCAAGGTTTCTAGAAAACTCTGACATTTTCAGCAGTACAATGCTATCACAGGGGAAGGGGTGGCAGTTGCTTCCTTTTCTGGGAGACAACCTAACTTGTTTTATTTTCACTATTTGAAACTGCTGCAGGTGTACAACTTTGAATACCGACAAGCCTCCAAATAGCAGAAACCAGCAAGAAAACCCAACTGACTTCAAACCCCTCTAATATGTTGCATAAATATGCTTAGTAAAAAGTGTTCCATGCCAAAAAGTTTAGGGACTCTGACTGACAGTGAACTAGATTTGTTAAAATTATGTAGTCTGCAAAACTCTAACCTAACTTTGGAGAGCTGAGCATAAATGAAAGGACAGTCTCCTAGTCTCCACTGAATATTCATGTCTAAGAAGAAAGCAAGACTTAAGTACTTGATGCAAATACGAGATAATAATTTGATTCCTGTATTACAATTCTTAATCAGACCCAAACCTAGATTTTAAAAAAATGTTAGTGAACTTCTTTTTTAATTTTAAGTTTACAATAATTTCACTTTATTTTCACAATTATTCCTACATATCTCTCAGTTATACTTTACATTAATTTGAACACCTAATTCTAATTCACGATTGAATTCAACTGGATTTTATTCCCATTAGATAGATACCGTATTTTATTCATAAGTGTTCAGTTATAGTGACAAGGGGTCTTGATTTTATTTAAGCCTAAAAACTGTCAGTGAGTTTTCTAAAAACAGAAAGTCTAAATGGGATCCCAAGACAGCAACAGCTTTGCAGTAGGACCCTTTAGACCTTTTCTTTATAGCTAGCACATCGAAACCACCAAGAGAGCTTGTAAACTCAAAGCCAGTTCCAGCAGAACATAAACAGGAATAATGTATTTTTAAAAATAGAGAATAAGGCAGAAACAGGAGAAAAGAACAAGAGATTAACTTAAAATTTAACAAAACAAATCCTTGTCCTCCCCACAGTCTTGACAGGGCAGGTGCTTTGCCTCTAGTTCACTTTTAAGTACAGGATCCTTTCAGTGATTGCCTGGATGGCAACAAATACTGCAGAGTCCCCGCAGTGTTTAGCAAAATCTTTCTTTTCTTCTCCTCAGAGATCTAGCCACAGGGTCTGCTCCATGCTCTTCTTAACGTAACTATCTTCTGCCTCTTCTGTAAGGTCCTTGCTTACTATTTCCTTCTTTCCACACAGCAGAAGTTCCCCAAGCTGAGAGGGCTGAGTTGATCTCAGCAAGGATGCTCTTCCCCCCTTCCTCTTGAGGGTGCAGCCCACCTCAAAGAGCAACAAAGGGCAAGGCAGAAAAATAGCCTTTCACTCATATTTAGCTGCACGTTTTTAAAGGAAAATAACTGTGCCAAAGCAACAACGCTTCATATGACTAAACCACATTCTCTTCCATGGGCTGCGTGCATTCCAGAATCACTGAAACTAAGGGATGAATTTTAACTGGTAAAACAGTAACTACCAGAGGCTGACCACTTTCTGGAAGCGTATGGACAGAACTGAATCTGAAAGGAAAAGACAGATTCATGCAGGAGAGAATGTAAGCCCAACTCCACTACACTGCTCAGAATTAAAAACAAAGCAAAAAGCCTCCCATGAAGACACAACAAAATGCAACTCATGTTAAGGCCTATGAGGAAGGCGCACATGGTCACATGGAGCAGACGAGAGGTATACAGGGAGGGCATGGCAGCACAGAGGGGCCTCTGCAGCCAGCCAGGGGGAGCTCAATGCTACATGCTGCACAGACAGTGCCAGTTTAGCCGAGAGGGCCAGCCTGGAGCACTACAGATATAAAGGACTTCATATTAATTAGCTTGGTAAATGGGGACTAATCTCAGGAGCACATTAGCAAAATAGATTTCACTTGTGTTGATCTCACAGTATGTGGAACAACTAACAGGGAAATCAGGCATTCCCGTTCTGAGTAGTATCTGTATCTTGGCCACCACTCAGATAAAAATTCATTAAACACGATCGAATGGACAAGGGAAGTCACAAGAACTTGACTGCTGATACTGTGATAAGAATGCATTTGATTTTGAGGAAACAACTTTGTCATACTATGATTTTAGAATACCTTCCCTCCTCCGGAGTCTCCTTGATGAGAGTCAAATGATAAACTAGAGACCCTCTAATTGCGATGCAAAGAGATTCTGAAAACACCTTACAAACAGAAGACAATACTTGCAGGCACAGAGCAAGGCAAGGTAGAATTTTCCTAACTCATATTCACTTTCATTAGCTTTTGCCCATGTGTTATTAAACACTGGTCTTAAGTATTTGCACTTGTAGAGTAATTCTTTTACATTGAGGCCACTTCCAAATGAAAGATTCTGGGACCCAAAGCTACCTCTGAAAAACAATCTTTCCCTCCTGGCTTGCCAACAGGAATTCCATGCTGATCTGCAATATTCTCTTCAACAGAAGTCAACTGATGGCCAAAACCAGCAGGCCAAACCATGCACGGCATATCTGAAGTAAAAGCACTATGTTAAGTGCATCAGTTCACTTGCAGTGTTAGATTCACTCAAGGGAAAAGACTCTTTGCTTATAAGGGGAAAGACTTTTAAAGACAGCTTAATGAATCCGCGGCATCATAAGGGAACCAGCCACCTATAACTCTTCAGAAAGAAGAAAATAACTACAAATGGTCTGAAAAATTCAGCTGGGAGCACCATAGTTTGACTAGCTGGAAAAAAATAAGTGGTTACGTATAGGCAACAGGAGCCAAGAGCAAATAAATACTGACATTTTAGAAATATTTAACTCTAAATTACCTAACAGAAATTCACCTCTTTAAAATGTGAAAGCAGCTATGGAAACTAATATACAAAATATTTAGCTGGACACTTCATTGTTCAAGCTTTGGATCCACCAGGGATTTTGTGAAGTATCTTCTTTTTGTTATCACTTTAGTTAGTCATGGAGTAACAGAGGAAAAGGGAAGAGAATTCATAAGCACTGCCACAATTGCTTATTCATACCAGCTACTTCTAACTCATGGTCCATGTTTAGCTGCAAGACAAACAGAGCAGTCCAATTTTCAACTTCTACTTTCACATCAAAAATTTAGTCAAAGTCCTTTGGTTCAGGTCTAACATCCCCCTAAGAAATCACCATTGCAAAGCAGTCTGAAGGGCAAAATAGTAACGACTAAGAATAGACTTATATAATTCCTTTGCTATTTAATAACTGGAGAGAAGTAAGGAGATAAACAGAAGTGGTTCACTGGGCTAGCCTGCATTAAAGCAGTATTTGTACAGCAACTCAGCGCTGGGGACACTGGTGTTTCCAACCTATAAAAGCAAATAAAACCACCTGAGAGCTTGCTTCCCAAAAGAACAAACAAAAGAACTTTGTTTCAGTAACAGAGAATTAAAGCCTTTGAAATTCTGTCCCATGCCCCACTATATCATTACAATATTGTTGGTAACGATAGATGTGGAGTTAGTTGAAATTACCAGCTGGTTTGATTTTCCTCTGTTTCAAGGAATGTGAGAGAATTTAGGTGATGAGGTGACTGGAATTTGAATTAACTGGCTCTGTTTCTACCCAAACCCCAAAATACATCTTGGCCCTGTCAAATAATGTATCTTCAGCTGAAGAGCACTCTATTTCTCTCTTCAACTTAAGAAGATTATGTCAACAGCTGGCTTATAATTTATTAACTAATAATTAACACATTCAGAAGTAACCCTGAGGTGCTGATATAGCAACAAACTTCAAGAATGAAGCACAAATTAAATAAAGTAACCATTTTTTTATTTTGAAATAAATTCATCTTGGCAACTTATATTTTTGGAGCTGTTTGCCTGCATCGCTGAAGGCTGAGCAAAAGCAACACTGGGACAAGAAGTCACTTTCACTTGTTCTATGATTCTACTGGTATGCTTTAAGTGTGTAGGGTCTCTCATGATCAAATACAGTCCTATTTTTCAGTTTTATCCATAGACTGAAAAGCCTTGAACTCTGCCCTACAAAACTAGAGGGTGAATACAGCTGTACCGTATTACAGCAAATTTGGCTTCGTCATCAGAATTCCTTTTGCCTTACATTGAAACTGTTTGTTTTTCACCACTTCAAAGATTTTAGAGGGCATGAAGACAAGACCTAGCACTGCCTCCCAGAGTGCTAGACAAATGAAGCGTGCCTAAAGAAAATATATTTGCACCATCTATTTGTGAGCACCACCTCACATAACATTCAGATAATTTACAGCAGTGCTTTCATTTTCCAAATCTGGTGCCATAGTGCCACCAGCCAAGATTTCAGTGATAATCTAACACTGCGCAACTTTTATTTTTGCTGGTTTATATTTTTGTATTTACTTTGGCTCCCAAACACGGAGAAATATTAGTTGTTTGGCTCAAGCCCAAATATAGCTTAAAATGGGAAACATTTAAAAATAGTTCTGTTTCTATGCAGTAGAATAAACAAGACACACTTCCAAGACAGCCACAGCCATAGAATCATGGAATAATTTAGGGTGGAAGGGACTTCTGTAGGTCATCTAGTCCAACCCCCTGCTCACAGCAGACCTAATCAGAGGAGGTTGCTCAGGGCCATGTCCAGCTGAGTCTTGAACACCACTAAGGACATAGATTCCATAACATCTCTGGGTAACCTGTTCCAGTATTTATCATCCTTGTGGTTTAAAAAAAAGAGTCCTAATATCTAACTGAAATTTCCCATGTTTCTACTTGTGCCCAGTGCCTCTTGTCATACTGCTGTGCACTTCTGCAAAAAATCTGTCGTCTTTGTATCCTCCGGTCAGGGAGTTGTGGACAATGTTAGATCATCTTTCTCACCACAGATTAACTAAAACACCAACACTCCTAGCTACAAAATCCACATTAATAAATACCCTGAATGATCAAAATAGGTGCCATATAGACCATACCCTTAAAAAGGGCAACAAAGAATACCTTAATAAGAGCGGGTAAGCTAAAAGCGTTGCACGTAGTTTTGTCAGTTGCAACTGAAGTTCCCCAACTAAATATTTTTTTCAAAATATTAGTATGCCTACACTCTGTACACAAGTCTAACTTTACTTTAGAAAAATAGGCTGTCAACATGCAGCAGTTAACTTTGCAAATCACATACATGCACATGTACCTACAAAAGTAGCCTAACTCATAAGCTTTCAACTTATGCTCACAGGATCTCTCTGCTCAGGCACCTTCCAAAACAGATGAACAAAAGCAATGTTATTCTTACCTACAGACCAACATTTATTACACTGAGATCCACTGGCACATTTTTAGGGATGAGCAATCAGAAAAGTTTCAGTAGTACAATTCCTGCTGCAGTCCTAACACTCTCCTTAACCTGAATTTCTCTGCCCCAGGCCATTGAGTCTGTTAATTTCAAAGCCAGTCTGTTGGTTCAAGGAAGCGACTGAGAAGCAGAAGTAATCATTTCATTTTGAAACGCTACTTTTTGTCACTTACAATGACCCTGTTTAATAGAGAAATGGTAGGTTTTTCTTATTTTGACTATGATACTTTATAGATAGGATGAGTAAAGCTTGTTATTTTAAGCCTTATTATCAAGGCTTATTACTTTATTGATAACCAGAAACCAGTAATTGATTCCACCTTACTAGATTTTGCAGTTAGCACCTCTTTTCGACTCCCACTGTCACTAAGAGGGTAGATGTGATAGCATGGTAAGCACAACCTGTCCTATGACTTGCAGTAATTTAAAAGAGAAGAAAAGACATCAGCAAAGAAAGATCCGGACAACCTAAATGCCATCTAACTTCTGATGCCTAGTGAGCGAGTTGGATGCCTCTGAGGAGGATGTTAAAGAGGAAGCCACCTTATGGCAGCCAACAGGAAATACAGAATTTCAATTAAGTCTCTCTGGGAAATAAACTAGAACAAGCTGTAGCAAGCTAACTTCAAAGAAAAAAATAAAAATAAAAAAATCTTACTTTCATGTAACCCTCCGTACTGTATTTTCTAGCTTCTCTCGATGCTGAAAGAAATCTTTTCAGCTAGTACAACCAAAACACAAACACTTGATCCATTAACTTTTTTCAAAAATTGCTTTTAACAATCTCAGTTGTCAGGTGGACATTCTGCCATCAGTTGTCTTGTGATACAAGAATAGTCTGTTGGAATTCCAACTTCGCTACTTGCCCAAATCAGAATAAAGATGCTTTCAAGGGATTTTTAAATAAGTCCTTTCTTGTGTATGCCTTTAAGATATTTTTATTTGAAAGACGACAACTTTTTTTTAGGCATTTCAACACTCTTAACAGACTGCATACAGCAAATAAAAAAGCATAAATTATAACTCCCCTCCGTACTTCTTTCATATCATGGGGTGATTTTGGAAATTTCACTTATAATAGAAATTCACCACAAAAGGAGTAAAAAAATCTGAAGTATCCAGTAGGAAAAACCCTCAACAGTGGTGTTCAGTTGAAGGCAGTAACTAAACTAACACCTCTGTAGGAAGAGATGTACTGTGAGCGCCCTTTTAAATCTTAGAAAATTCCACTTTTTTCTTTGCCCATTCAGTAAACTTAGTTGTGTTTAAAGGTCAAATACATGTGATAAGAATTTAATTTAAATAAAATTCAACATTGAACAACTCAACATTTTTGAAGGTTAGGGACAGAACAAAGCCTATCCATTAGTTTCAATGCATAATGCTCCCTGAAACTCCTTCAAGTTGAATCATTTTTTTATAAATATTACTTTTCAAATCAACAGCACACAAACCACAAAACTTAAAAATAAATTATTTGTCCATGAAAAAACTCCTTGCTAATAAAACAAACCCATACCCTTATTTCAATTTAGATTATCGATCATTTATTTGCACTAGGATAAAGCTTAATTTGGATCTGATGTACTGACAATCTCCAGGGCATTGTTCCCCTGGATTTACTCTCAGACCTAGTTGTTTGTTGGATTTTTTTCCAGACTGGTCTGGCATGTATTCTTCTGGCTGATGCAACTCCACCTGGACAGAGCTGATGAGACAGTGACTGCATCTTGCCCAGAAGAGCTGGTCTTTCCAATCCTGGCTCCTTCTCCTGTCCAAGGAAATAGGTCCAAGGCAACTCCACCCAGGCTGGGCTATGAAAAAAACCTGCACCTTGTCCAAAGAACCTGAAAGATTCTGCATAAAAATATTCAATAAAGGCATGTAGAAGACTGCAGAGAGCAAGAGAAGCCCCCCAAGTTTTCTAGGTCTAACTCCCTTTTAAGCCTGCAAAGAGTACCAGCTAATGCAAACACCAAAAGAGAAATGTGGTCTTCAGACGTGGCCGCATCTAAGGTAGTTATATTTTAAAGCTGATCAGCTGAATAAAAATATGGAGTTTCTTTAACAACAGCACCTCAACAGGGAAAGGTCAACAAGATACTAAGAACTTAAGCAGGTGAGGAATTCAGATGGTGTTGGTCTGGCCATGCCCACAAATTATAAATGGAATGAAGTGATTTATTAAAGGCTGTGGACCTTAATGCAACAGGTTTCTTAAGAACATGTTAATTGGCAGGCAGTGCTTAGCATTACCACTGCCATTACATATTCAATGGCAGGCAGCGTTTAGCATCACCACTCCCTTAATCCACTTCTGATCTACAAACATCAATGCATTTTTGAAGAATCAAAAATCAAAACCATGATGAAAAACAGTATCTGGAATTACAACTGCACTTGCTTTTGAGAGAAGAGTGAAGATACTATACTTTACAATCCATGAAGTTATCATTCATTACTGAGTGCACAGACAGTCTGCTACATAGATTGATGTGTACCCAGATTGCAGTGAGGTTCTCACATTGTAGCAGTCATTTTGAAATCTGTTTCTTAAGTGTGATCACTGCGTATTACATCAGAATACATAATTTGGGTTTTTTTCAGTACATACATTTTGGATTGATTTGCTGTGTGACTATTTGGGGATCTTTTGCAATATTTTGGGAGAATAGGAGTCAGATTTAAAAGATGAGTATGAAATAACTAATGGTAAGAAAGTATCATTTCTACTGTTTTAGAATAAGGCATCTTTGAATTAATGTTAAAAAAAACCCAAGCAGTCTTAAATTGATATTTGCATGTCTTCCTAGATCTCTAGAACAAAATAGGCAGTCATATACTAAAATCTTCTTTCTGTCATAAGGATTATCTTACCTGCCATACTCTAAGCAATTTAAAGAGCAAGTCTTCAGATCAGTATTCTGTAACATTGGCTTAGATGTTTTCATAGCTAATTTTGTTTTTTTTACCTCCTTCTCTGATTCAGCACATGGTTATTTTTTAAGCACCTGATCATGGTTATTTTTAAGGACAAAAGTGCTTAAAGATAGTAGTATTCAGGCAGCTAGCAATATAAGCAAGCTATACTAACAGAGTAAATTTGACACCAGCATGTATTTCCAACTCTTAAGTTGTAAACGAATCTATGAGTCTCCAAATCACCAATGTACCTAGCTATGTTTCATGACTGTTGCCTTCTCTATTGTAAATCCGAAGAGTTGGCACCCAGTCCTGTTATGCAATAGTCCTCACTTCTAAAAAGATCTCTTACCACCAATAAGCCAGTAGACATGAACCTTTTCTTTTGCATAACGCACTATAAAGTAGACCATCTTCATAAAATCCAGGGAAAAAAAGCAAAGTTGATGACTAGACATTCAGAGTATGTTACCCAAGAAAAAAAGTCTGAATACACAGGAGTCATCCAACTTAGAGGAAAAGTACATATATAGATATGAAGACAGTATCCAAATATATCAAACAAACAAGCAAAACCCTGAGGGAAAGCAGTTCTGCTCCATAACTGTGAAGAGCAGAAGTAAGTGTCATAAACTGCAGCAAGGATAGCTGGGAAACTGATAAAGGCAGTGAAGCTCTGGAACAAACTGCATCAGGAATAAGCACAAGGGGGTCAAAATGATTTCAGCCCTGTGTTTCTTTGTAGAAATGAATATTTCGTCACTTGAAGGCTACAGGTTTTCCTCCTGCACCTCTAAGTGTACACCATAAAGCCTCAAGAAGGGCTGCCCTCCCCAATGCTATGCTTGAATTCCAATATCCCACTCCCATATAGAGATTGAAAATCCAGTAAAGCATGATCTCTTCAGTATATAGATAAGCGTAATGAGCATAAGAGAACTGCCAGGTAGAGGCAAATTAATTTGTCATGTGAGAACAGAAAAAAATCTCACTGCAACTGCTTGAGCAAGGGCAAGAAAGAGCATCCAGGAAACTGCAAGCTGTTCAGTCTAACCTCAGTCGCCAGGAACAGATGGTCACACCTATGCACATGATGAACAAAAAGGTGATTTGGAACAGCCAGCACAAGTCTGACCGACCCTGCTGCCTTCTGTAATGCTATTACTGGCTTTGTGTACAAGGGGGAAGTGGTGAATACCATTTACTTTGACACGATCTCCACAGGTATCCTTCCAGCCAAACTGGAGAAATGCAGATTGGATTTGTAGGTTACACAGCAGACAGAAAACTGGCCTTGAAGAATAGCAGTCAGTGGTTAAAAATCCAAAGTCCCCATTGATAGTTTTTCTGGTTCTTGAGCAATATCCACAGTAACTCCTCAACTCATTTCAGTGAGGGAGAATATTTTGTGATTTGTGTACACTTGGGAAAGCACTTGGGTTGGTCAAATAAAAGAAGATGAGTTGTACATAACAATCTGCTTTCAAATTGAAGGGAAACAAACTAGATTGAGACACCCCTTCAGAAATAGGTACCCATCAACCTACCTTCTAAAAATCATCTTTACACAATGGCAGCGCAATTACTGAGACAGAAACTGCTGCACTGCTAATGCATCAGTGAATTTGAATGGTTTGTTCCTCTGTCAAGATTTCATATTTAAGTAAACACACCCATGCCCATCTCGGGAGAACAACAGGCCAGTCTGTGGTTTAGTTCACAGGTTCTCGAAAGATCAAATAAGACCTATCTAAAATAAGATATCCTTGAACAGAAACAAGTATTTCATCAGGAGGTAATGTAATAATCTACTTCTAGCAGAAACATCTAGAAACAGAAAAGTACAATCTGCCCATCACATTGAGATTGCATATGTAGGGAGCATTCCCATGACAGCATAAGACATTAAAGAACTCTTAAACGTATGCAAGCTTACAGGAATGGGACTTAATTTCTGTTTATAAATCCCCCATTGTGCTGTGTAAAGTTGAAACAGGCCTCTTTAAATGAATATGCATCAAAAGATGAAAATCAAATGGGAAGTCTGAAGTCACGATGGCTTTTCACTTCCAACATTGCAACCATCATATGATCATGCAAAGTATCTGAGCTCTGTGCTGAAAATCTTCTAATATCGAAGACATACAGGACTTCAAATAGTGCAAGGATTAATAGCTTTGAATGTGCACTTGGCAATGGTGCTTGCAATATTCTATGTTTTAACTTTGGAATAATTTCCCCACTTTTCAGAGAGAGACAGCTGATAAAGCAATTAAATATCTGAAGCATACATAAGAATTCTTAGGTGTTGCTGTGTATCACATGCTAAACTCAGAAATAATAAGCAAACTTCATCAGTTAGTAAAACCAGTAATCAAATATGAAATGCTGTTACGCTTTGAGAACTGTAATTTGGTCTTGTCAATGCTTTCAAGTCTATCAACAAAGCTTTTAACCAGTTACTCCCTTTCAGTTTAGAAAGTTATCAACACAAACAAACAAACAAAAAATTGCTCAGTGTTTCTAACAGAGCAGTCAAAATAAAGTGGTTTCACTTACGCTCTTTGTCTCCAAACTGATCATTCTCACACATGTCTATGACACTAGCTGGATACAGCCGAGTCCTATAAGGATTGATTCCAACTGCATATAGTTTTTTCCAGCTGGAAAATGTATCTCATCTTGCACCATTAGATGAGATGGATCTCAAGACTGATGATCCGTCGTCTTATGAAAAAAAAAGTAACAGATAAAGAAAATCACAGGTCACCCTTTTTATCTTCTCTATTGTTCCACATTCTGAGTCTGCAGAGATCAAAGGAAAGCTTCCACAGTTCAAACAAATGTCTGAAGAAAGAAGCAACAGACTTCCAGTAAGTCTTTAATTAAAGAGGGTGAAAATGGAAATCACTAATAAGACAAATACTTGATGATTTTAAGAAGTAATACGGAATTCCGAAATTTGTCAGAAATTTCACACCTTGGGAAGAAAAGGCGTTGTTAATTCATCTGAAGAAAACTAAAATGTGAAGTAATTTGTTCTAAATCAATGAATTAGAGAAAAAAAAAGGAAAACAAATATATTTAGAGTAAGTATATGACATATAAAAGCTATATATACGATTAAGAGAGTAGTAAGATAAGTCACAAATACTTATTTTTGCTGCTAAGAAAGTGTTTCATCTGTTTTCCCACCTATTTCCCTTCCTACCCAGGATACGGCAGACAATATAGAGTTTATGTTATCTGACTATGTTTTCAAATTCTACATCCATTACATCAGCTGCTCCATTTTCATCACATTGCCTTTTATCTACAGAGATGAAAGAAAGCAGTGAGGAATAATTTCTACTTCTAACCCATCTTTCTGTATACATATTTACTTTTTAAAAAAAAAAAAAAATTCTCCATCCAATGTTTTATTGAAAGAAAAATAAAAATTCCACTAAAGAAAACACTACCAGCTACACCAAAGGAAGGCTTAACCTAATTTTGGTGCAGGATAGGGGCCTGTACACATATGCATAGACCCATCAGCTAGGCAATCTGTCTATGATTGACTTTGCATTTTGACTTATACTTCCTTCAGGCATGTATCCAATTGTTCATGGAAAATTTATGGTATGTAGAAAGTTATGTCTCTCTCATCTCTGATCTTGTAACCCAGCATGCAGTAGATTACATTAATTCCCAAGGAATGTTCTCTGACTTGAGAATATATTAAGTACATAAATACTGCTTCACGACTTTGCAGCATTTTAAAATGAGATGGTCTTTCCCGTGCTAATTTTGTTTGACAACTGACAAATGTTTTAAATGATACAAAAGCAAATTAACGGGAAAAAAAAAATCTAGAAAACCAGGTCATGGAAAAAAAAATATTCACAATGCCTGAGGCTCCTACTCTGGAATAGGGCATAATTAAGAGTATCCGTTTCCTTTGTGTGGTGGAGCACCTGTAATTTTTCTTCAGCCTTAATATGATGAACAACCTTACATTCCCTTCAAATAAAATATACTAATAGCATACGACATCCATTACTAATTTCTGTAATTATTTCCAAGTGGACAATAAATTTCTGTTACATTATCGAGAAACTGCTTTCTAAGAATTCATTACTGAACATTAGCAACATATGAATGCTTTTATCAACTCCTATTTGACCATGTTATTAAACCTGGGAGAGTACAGTGGTATTGATAAAAGCCTGGAATATTACAACAAATAAATTTTGGCACAATGCATTTACCAAAAATGACCCAGATCCCACAACAATTTTGTGTGTGTGTGTGTGCACATGCCTCTGTGTGCTAGAGACTGTGTGAGATCACCCTCATGACTGACTTACTTGCATGCAAGTTTAGTCTAATTATCGACCTTCCATTAGAGCAAGAGTCACAAAATCTGCCTAAAATTCAAACCAAGTTCTTTAGCTCGAAAAATCTGCACTAGTGTTTCAATCCTTTAAAAATCTTCTTTATTATGTTTATACAAAGACTTGATAAACAGACAACATAAATTAACTACGCTACCATCACCAATTGAGTCACAGCAGATTTATCACCTACTAAGGATTCTGATCACTGAATAATCGAGAGGAACAGGGAGACATTTTTATTAGAATTGCCAAATTTTGCCTTCCTTATAATTGAAAAAAAAAACCCATGAAGAAATGCTGAACAGATGCAGTATTTATGTTTGTAATTTTATCATAGCATAGCTAAAAGCTGGTTCGCATCCGTACGGGGGCTAATAATGGACTATCAGTGTGAAGCAATTCCATAGTCATGTCCACAACAGTAAATAGTTGTTAATAAGCTTTATGACAAAGGAAGGAGACCTATTGATTCCAGCTGAACGTGTAACCCCCTTACTTTTACCTAAGACAGCTCTTCATCAAACTAAGAGAATTCATGGTTCTCAACCTGACTGCAGGCATTTCCCTAACCGTGTAACAAGCTATGCTTCAGCATACACTGTGCTATAAATAAAAACTGTGCCCTGCCATTTAATCCAACCACTTCAGTGTTTGTGTGAGCCAGAGATAATGGAACTCTGCCAAAATTTTCAAGTCAGACAATACAGTTTTCTTCCTATTACTTGTATACCAAAGCTCAATTTCTTACCAACTTTCAAACTATTGCTCCCATTCCTTTATTTTCAGCATATGTCTGTGCATGTTGTACAGACACACTGAGATTTAAAAAGAAAAGTGATAAGTGATAAGGTCTGAAGTCTTGCATTTTTCTTGCTGTGCATTTTTCTTGTTCATGTATAGGCTTGAACTGTAGCAATGAGGGAATCAAAACTGCCAGAAAATGTTTTCACTTCAAAGTCAGAAAACAACCTTCTGGGACATTTCAAGTTTACATATTTGTATTTTTGAACCATCCACAACTTTATGTGTTCTAAAATGATTCCAGACTTTTACATCATAGAAAAAGTAAAGTTTATAATTTATATAAAGCAGAGGCAAGCAGCTGACAAAAGGAGAAAAGATTTTTCCCTATGCAAGTTCAAAAATAACATTATCCCACATACACTGCCAGTCCTCCTAAATTGGCCAGGTTCCCAAAGTATTAATCATGTAAACTCATATCAAGCACTCTGTGGCCATTTATAGATTATCATAAACTAATGCCACAACTGCTGGTGATAGGAAAGAATATTGCAATCTCTTACTGCTTTATTGAATTGTGCTTTTCCTGAGCAGATTTCAAGAATAATGCAAAAACTTAGAACTACACAAAAATGCAGAAATAACATCAAAAAAGAAATCCCTCACACTTTGAGAATCCATTTTGCCATTGACTCTCCAGCTTGAATGATAGCACTGAATTACAATCCCTTAAGTACGGACAGTAACACTCTAGTGTTAGCACACTGCATACACACACACACAAAATAAATAAAAATCAAATCACACACAGACTTTTAGGTACTTCATTATGTTGAGTTTTACTGAAGTGGATTTATTCACATGGAGCCCTGCTGCCTTGACACATTTGTTCAAAGTAAACAGGATTTGCGTAAAAAAAACATGGCTACAATTTGCCTAAGAAAAATCGTGGATTTACTTGCCTCATTTATTTTTCTTCCAGAAAACACTAAATAATAGTAAATCACTACAGAGTGATGGATCTCAGCAACAACTCTAAAGTACTTTACAAAACAGAGGTTAGATTTTGCCTACCAACCTCTGAACGAGTGCAGCAAACGCTCCCCTCCAGACTGGGAAAAGACTAGCTTTCTTCTAATAAAAAAAGAATTCTCTACCTCCCAGCCTTTAGACCTAGTATCTCCAGTAGCTACTGCCTCAACTCTTTAACAGCATTTTATTCAGCAGCTCTGAAGTGTTGAAGACTCTGGGTTCACACTCTTAGTGTCACCATCATTACGTAACCTCACCTGGGCATCTGCACATTCTGATGACATCACTTTGGTTAAGCAATGAGCGCAAAAACATTTACTTCTGGTGACCATAATTACAATCATAACTTCATCAACAGTAGAAATTCACTGGTGGTTCAAAAACTCACCTGTTTTTTCTTCACCTTGACATGACACACACTGGTTTGCTCAATTTGGGAGGCTTAGGTTTGATTTAGCCAGAGTATGATGGCATATGATTGGTATGTTTTGAGGGACAGCTGTGCTGGGAAAGTTGGCCCAGGCCTTGCCCACACAAAGGTTTCATTCATGATGCTGCGAGTAGTCATTTTCACAAATGCTATCCTCACAGTAAAATAAGAAAAATATATATTTCATAAACCAAACCTGTATTACATACATATTGACCTGTATTGTAGAAAACCCAATTTCTAACTAAGGGCATTTGAATTAAGACCTGTCAGGCAAGCTTGGGTGGCATCTGGCCTGATTCTGGCTGCCCTCTTCCACTTGGGAGCAAACTACAGACTGGGCTGTTTTGCTAATGGCACATAGGTGACCATTTTAGACCACTGCCTTTCCAGAACACTAATACCTGTGTCTCTTCACACCAAGATTCAATGTGACATTGCTGCATAATCCATGCCAGTGAGTAAGTCTCCAACCATCTCCCACGAAAGGTAGTAGTCAAGAACATTCCACAGCAACAAATTTATCATGCTTACCAACAATTTCAAGTCTGCACTTGAATTTCCCCAAGGAAAAGAAATCCACTAGGAGCTGTATGAACAGTTCTGACTACAGCAGCCATTTTTTCCCCCTGGAGGTGACAGAGCTTTCTGTTTGCACATGCAATATGTAGCACACACCTGGTTAAGTCCACACACTCCAAAGAAGCCTCAGACCCATTGACCATTCTCAGTACCACCAGTCAATAGATATACAGACTATACTATCCATATACAGTAGGTTTGGCCAAAGAGCAGCAGCAGGATTTAGCCCACAGCTCTCCCCTCAAGCGCGTTATGTAGCTTGCTTTGCTGGAATGGCTAGAATCAAAGGATTATATGGAGGAGGACTGAAAAAATAATATTCAGAAAGAGATACTGGGGAACATTAAAATTAAAATGAAGAGGTGGAAGGTTATACAGACTACCTAGCAGTGAGATCATTTGAGAGGCATTCATACGCTATGGAATTTAATCCTGGCGGAATCCACCCATATGTATCATCACACTGTCACACCACTGCCTGCGCCAGTATAAAAATGGAATTCTGCTATTACAGATTATCTTTGAACTCGGAAGCCTGACGCTCAGTACTGGCTTTTGATATGTTTCTGTGCAATCCTAGGACACAACTGTCTGCATGATAAGATAACTTTGATTAAATGGGCTGCTATAATGGCAACATTCTTATGGGTTGTTTTCATTTTCAGCAAAGAACGAGCCAAATTTGCCATGACATATCTACTGACTGAAAACCCTAGCCACTCAATTATACCAGATAAAGGATCCCTTTGAAATTTCTCATAGGACTTTATTGTCATTTACGTGCCATTAAACATAAAAGAAGTATTTCACACAAATCAAACTAATTTTGTACTTCTCTTTCCAGACACTAAAAAAAAATGATGTTCAAAAGTTTTGTCCAAACTGGCCCTCTTTCATTAGCATATGTTTTTTTAAGGTTAATGCATTGTGTATTTTGAAAAATAGTTCCCAGAAAGATGTTTTGTAAACCATGGAGAAAGAAAAGTAACAAATAAACCACATGTCATTTCACTCCTTTTGTGATATTTTGATATGCCAGCTTCATTGTATGTTAAAAAAAACACCTTTCAGGAGACTTTTCCCCAACTTACAATTTCTGCCCTGCTATCCTACAACTGCCAAAGGGGTGCTGTTGGGGAGGGGGGTGGCACAAAAGTTTAAAGATTAAGGTTTGGCTGTTGCAGTATAGTGACTGTGATACATTGAAATAACTCAACATTGTTTTAACTGCTTGACACCAGTAAGTGAAAACACATGCCGAGTTTAACCTCTGGTTAGGAAGAAGTATTACATAACATAGCATAGCCAGAAAATTTAGCTATGGATAAAATTAGCCCATTCCTTTCACAAATGTCAACGGTAAGTTTGGAAGTATACTGTAAATACAGTGTTCACTCTCAAAGGGATGTCAGTTATAATTACCATAAATACAAACCTTAGCTAGCAGTTATCTACAATATTTTCTAACATTCCTGTATACTTTAAAAAAAAAAAAACCAAAACAAAACACCAAACCACAACCTTAGGGTAAAACTATTATTTTTGCCTTACATTCCCACAGTTGACAACTGTAGAAACGAGAAAGTTTTTGGATCTAGTTCTGCCTACCTGAGTCTGTAAATCAGGCTCTTTCACATGGTCCCATATAGAATGTCAAGTCTGTACTCTTTTTCCCTAAGAAGGCAACAACCAGAAGGAAGGTGAATTAAGGTTTCCTGAGCCCTTCCTGGAAAGCAGAACAGGACAGGCCTGAATCCTGGAAAGCAGAACAAGGATGGGCCTGAATTCCAATCTACCTGATGACTAATTCAAATAGCAGGAAAACCACAGAGGTCAGAAGCATGGGGAAAAAAAGCCCAAACCAAAAGAGAAAACCATTCAGGCTCTTCTTTTTAAAAATTTCATAAAACTGTAGATTTGTAAGAAAGGATCAACCCCAAATTCTTTTCAGCTCTAACAAAGAAAAACAGAATATGAACATACACAAAAGCTACCAGAAACAGAGATTATAGTGAAAAAGTACATTTCTGTGCACATCTGTGTTGTAACTGGAAAGTCAACTGGCAAAATCAAAAACATGAAGTGCTCTTTTACCAAACACTAGAAACTTGTTCCACAACTGTTGCCTTCAACAACATTTGTATCAGGTCCAGCTGGAAAGATGACAGTGAAACACGGTTTACAAGGCAGTACAATCTTGTGGATTATGTCCTGTAACTTGTTTATTCTTGGTTCTGTGGCTTTGCTTTTCCATCTCCCTCTCAGATTCAGGATGCTCTCCTTAGCAACTCCTTCTCTAAGACAAGACCTTTGTACTAAATTCCTATCTAGAGAGACGATGCTGCATTCTTCAAGGATGGAATGTTTCTGTTAGGCAAAATCATAAAAATTAGACAAAGTACGACAAGTTACAACTCTGACACCTATGCATTGCAACTGTTTCTACCCATCATTAAAATATTTCAAGTACAATAGTGCCAAACTGAAAAACTGTATGTTGGATGGCACTGGCATAGTGGCATAAAGGAAGAGACAAAAATAAGTGGGAAATGTCTAAGTCTCTCTTCTGTCTGATGCAAAAGACAGCTTTAAAAGCTGGGTATAGTTGAAGGGACAGTGGCACAAATACTTGATAAAAGACCATCCCTAATCGTACCATCATCTCCCGCCCCTCACATAGTCTCCATAGGCACTGACTACACAATTTTCTTAGCAGCAGATTCCTCAAACAGAAACTTATGAAACACAAACATAAGTGTAAAAAGGGCATTGCCTCCATAGTAGAACAAAATATTCACCAACCTTCCCTTTCCAGTTACATTGCCTTTACTTACGTCTGTAAAATCTTAACGTAGAAAGAATCTGAATTATGGCACAGCTTATAACTTCCTCATCACTTGTCATTTGCTACAGTAAATGTGACAACGAACTGCAAGAGACAGGGTGTTCACCTGTGCTTAAGGCGCTACACTAGGACCAGGTATAAGCAGAGGCCTATTTTCTGCACAGGAAAAGCTATTATAATGCAGGACACATAGAAGCAGCATGAGGTTTTCACTGGAAATTTTAACTGGTATTTCCCTGATTTTGACTCCTTGAGTTACGCTGGTAGCGTTTCCAAATTATTCCTCCAACAGTGCTTTAACTTTTGAAATAAAAATAGAGAAAGAATTTGTCAATAAAGAACACTCTTTTGAGAACAGCAATAATATTGTCTTTGTCATTCTAGTCAAACACACACTTGTGGAGGTGAAAGTATAAAAATATATGAGAAAAGGGAGTCATGTGTGTTCCAGCCTTCTGAACGGCATATTTGCACACAATCTCAAATAGCTCTGGAAGTCACTGACATCCAAAGGGTGCACTGGCTTTGCTCCTTTGCAGCTGCAGGAGGCAAGATGTTCTTTCCACCTTGTATCACAGAGAGGAAATCCCAGCCCATGAGACCAGAGATCAGTGTGTTTCACCTCCTGGAGAGAAGATCTGAGCACTACAACTCCAAAGCAGTAGTAAGAACGGCAAGATTTACACTGATAACATGTTCACAGGAGTACCTGCACCACCAGAAAGTGCGTTTGGCTAGATTGTTCTCCATCAAGTTATGAAATTGATTCTGCTGTTCCCCATCGGGCAGGAGTGAATCTGGATCCTCAGTTACATAGTTCGTGACTTGAAGAGCACAGGAATTCACTGGAATTTAAGCTTGTTTAGCAGGGCAGAGTAGCCCTCCTAACAGGATACTACCACTACATATCCTCATTTTATAAATACTTTAAGATCCAAACATATACTTTGCTTATGAAAGAATTCTGTACTCTCTATCAAACAAGAGAATTGTAGAAAAATACAATCTTTTGAACATTTCCAGATAACAGCTAGGTACTAATATATTTGTTTTTTCAATGCAGTCCAATGTAAAATCCTGAGGGGCAGCTGCAAACAAAAGAATTAGACTGATGTTTCCACACTGCAATGGGAGAATCTTTAAAGAGCTATTTCATAGAAAAGAAATGAAGTTTCCACCTGCAGGTCTATGCATTTGGCAAACAGAACTTCACTTCTGCAATGTTATTTTAGGACAGGAAAAAAATGCATCCCAGAGTTAATCTCTCACTGACTGCAGTGGATCAGTAGCTTTGTCTGAATTTCACAGTTAACATAATTTACAGCCACTGTTCTATGGTAGTGAGCAGAAAGTCCAGTGAAACCATTTAAAAAGACAAGCACCAGAGAAGCTCCTTCCCTCAAAGTAGGGAATACATACAAGGTTCCTCTCTGTTCCACATAATCCTCCCCTATGAAAACTGCTACAGTAGTTTATTTATAGATTGCTTTTTTGATAAAACTAAGGTCTTACAGTCTGCTTGACTTGAACAACAACTGCATATCTATCTGTTACTCAAACTACACGTTATCCTACTATTAGCAGTATGCAGAAAACTCCACATTGGCTCCAGAAGATGAGCTTAACAAAAAAGAAAAAACAAGTCTTTAAAAAAAAGTCTCTTGGGGAGGGGTATGGGGGTGAAAAATTACCTCTTCTCCCCAAAATACTTTTAGGTTCCCCATCTACGAAACAGAATCGCCTGTTAGCCCTCAAAGTGCTAATTTCTTAATAAATGTTCTCATAAGGAACTAAATCACAGCTTCCTTTCTCAATGTTACTGGTTGCAGGAGACTGCAGATGTAAAATGCATTACAAAGCACAGTGGACTCAGGCAAGCACTTCTACAAAGTAAGAGCAATACGTACTGTACAGAAACAGTTGTGAGAGTGCTGTTTTAATGTCGAGATACTACAAAGTGGTTTACGATCCAGATATAGAAATAATCTTTTCATTTTATGCTATGACTGTTCTTCCTGCAGTAATAAAATACTAGTAAATTGCCAAAGTTACATGGGTCACATTAGCAAGAAAGAGATCCCTGCCAGCTTTGCAGATCTACTGTACTTCCAGACTCCAGGAGAAAGAAATAGTTAAACATTCACACAGGTTTGGGGGATTTTTTTTCTTCTTGTGGAAATTTTAATAAATCATATTTTTCTCCCTCAAAATGCATGCAACCTGACCTACAAAAGTCAATTCCTATTCAATTGTTAAGGATGCATATAAAGGAAAAGCATAAAAATTCTTTCACGACAGAACTGAAATCTTCCACGAACATCACAAGGTGCTTCTAAGTCACATTTTCTTTAAGATCTTAAACCACAAACTTGCACAATGCTGTCTAAATCATTATAAAATCATTAAATACAGTTACTTTGTTTCATTGTACTTCTCACTAGAGTCACAAGATCCCATGAAAACTTTTGAGCTTGTTTAATTCAAGAGCTTAAAAATTACTGTCTTGTACCTGGACCTTGCCCTGTTGACTGATCTTCTTTCATCTTTTCCATTATCTTTAATCATTCCTAACATATTGAAAGCAAATTTCCATGGCAAAACACAAGCATTAAAAAAACAAAAAGCCCCAGAACAGAAAAACAAACAAAAACCCAGAAAGTTGTCATAGCTACTTGCCTCTTGGCAATTTCTGAGCATTTCCCAGGTTTAGTGCAATATATCCACAGAAAAGGAGAAAGACCAATCTTGACAACATGGTCACAAACCCAACCTCGCACTGGGAATGATTCTGACAGGTATCACACAAAAGTACTGCAGCTGCATTTAAGTGAACTGTTCTCTCTGTGACAAGAGGCAGCAACACTTTGACACAAGCTTCGTTTACACAGTGGGAGGAGACAGGATGACATCATTCACTCCCACTGGAAAAGGAGAATTAGCATTTAAAAAAAAGATTATCAGGCTCCCCCCACAATAATCTTTTGGGGGTTATTACAAGGTCTTTCCACATCTTAGGGTAAGAGATTACTGTTTGAACACTTAAATTTCATGCAAATAAAACCAGGTATATCAAAACTTCTATTAACTGAAAATTGATGAGAGACATTTTCACTGTTTTATCCAAGAAAGCTGGACTTAAAATGCAAAAATAACATTTGCAGTACTCAGAAAACTGTTTGCTATATTGAACTCAGTATTTTTGCAATCTCAAGATTTTGCTTAAAATTAATTCAGACTAGACGTGGCTTTCATCCAGGCAAAATAAATGCTAGTTTCATTTGACATGACATTATAAACGGGTATGATAAATATTTATTCAGCAAAAAATCTGTGTTTGAAAAAAACAAAATGTCATTTTTTCACTTGTATCTGATTTTGGCGATTTAAAAATATTTCATATTTTCTCCTTTCATACATGTCTGGTGAGTCAATGGGCACAACGCACATTGAAAGCAAAAAGGCAAAGCATCTCCTTTCAAGGGCTAGATCCTCCCACCAGTTACATAACTGTAAATTAAAAAGAAATTCCATTATTCCATTAAAAGCTGTTTCACTCAATATTTACAATGACCATGCTAAGAATAGAATTTGGTCCTACTCACAGTTGAGGAGATGGGAAGGAAAGGGTGAAGTAGAAGAAAAAAGTTACAACTGAATAAGGAAGAATTTAGTCTCAGTATCTGGAAAACATCCCAAAGGAGATTAAATCTATTCAACTAAGTAGGGATGTCTCTCTCTCCCTAAAAAAAACCCACACAACCAAAACCAAACCCAAAACCAAAGACACTCACCCTCCCCAAAAAAACCCACAAAACCCAAAACCAAACTAGTCCGCAAAAAAAAAAAAACCCACAACAACAACAACCAAAACCAATCATATCCACTACTTGCAATATGTAAAGCTCTTCATTATGCGTGGTCTGTTCCCACTTGCCTGGACCTGACATCATCCTGCTTTCATAGAGTGTTCTATAAGAACAGAAAAATCACAGCATTAGTGCCTGGGCTGGGTAGAAATAAAGTAGTTTAAAAGAAAAGGGTAATAAAGCATACAGGAGCATTTCTTAAAAAAACAGTTTAGTACTATATTTAAAATATCCCACATAGTCCAAACTTCAGGAAGAATGTCAAAACAGAAGCTAACAGTAATGGTGCTACAGACAAAACCAAGGAAATTCAAGCTCTTCTAACCAGTATAGACAGCACACAGCTGTAACAAAAGCAGTTTGACAGTAGAAATGTTTTCTAGCCTGATCACATCCTTTTAATTCTGACATAAGGAAACCTTTTTCTGATTTGCTAACTCAAATAAAGCCAAAAAAAACCCCAAACACTACTAGCTCATGAATCTTTGGGAGGATTCAGATATGTACAGTATGAACAGACAAATGCAACAGGTATAATTTGGATGAGGTGAAAAGGTGTTTAAAAGGCCATACTGTTAGACAGGAGTCTCCCAAAACACTGACCACGCCTGACGGCAGAGTTTCAAATGACAGAAAGCTGGATACACAGAGCAAATGTGCCATTCTTCTTTTTTTTTGGTTGAAATAGTTTTCAAAAATGTTCCAGAAAGTGCATTCTATTTTTTCCTCTTCAAAATTAAAAATAAGAAATCAGTCATTTGATGGAGTACTCTCTCAGGAGAAGTAACGGGAAAAATTATTTCTTGGTCACACAGAGCTGTCTTTGTATTACTGTAAAGTGGCCTCTACTGGCTTGTCTTATGGCTAATCCACTCTCTTTTAAAGATCATAAAACACCTTTCAAAAAAATATACAAAAGCCAACTTCTATTCACAAAAATCTTAGTGAAACATAGTAGTTATTTGGCTACCTAACAACATGGGGTTTATCAGCTCTCTCACAGAGATAAACATATACCTATTCCTACTTTCATAACCACTGCTTCTCTGCTGCCAGTTACACCTTTCCTCTTCTGCCTGTGCATTATCCAAACACTTCTTTGTGTGGTATGCCATAGAGACATTTAACTTTCCCCTTGAAACCTTGGCAGACTATTCAGGTCCCTTTCCCTCTGATCATTCCGATAGAACACAGCTCTGCTCAGCCCAGAGTTCAAAATCCTACGTCACGATACATTGCCTTCTGTCCTACCAAGCATACGCTTCACCAGTGGCAATTATGGTTCAATAAGCAGATGCAAGTGTAAATTTCTGTCAAATATATGCCGAGTCCAAAATTCAATAATATAATATTCTCTTACACTTTTCCAATATGCTCCCCATATCTGCATCATCTATGTGATCAGTGATTTTGTACACTTATTTTCTTACAGGACTGACCTAGGAAAGGTCATATAACCTCTGTTATATGAAAAATTAAAAAAAAAAAACACACCATCTTCTGCTTTCTTCTTCCCTAAACCCTTCTGCTGTTCACTGGATGCTGACTAACATGGGAACAGAAGGGAGTTCCTGGGACTTCAAGCACTATCCTGCACTACTGGATGCTTCCGTAATGTTTGCTGTGCAGGTATCAGATTTCTCCTCTTGTTGGAGGGCTGCTCCACAATCTCCATTTAAACAGAGACAGCATCTGGTTTCAGTTCACAGAAATAAAAACTCTATGTCACACTTCACAGCAGAAATTGTCTAACCCAGAAGTTCCTCAGGTTTCTCTCATCCACACAAACCTGGGATTATATTACCCATCCTTTGACTCCTCAGAAGGAAAAGATTAAACCAACAGGATTCAGTTAATGACCGTTTTGTGTTATTATACCTTTAGCATAAAAGGCAACAAAAACCAAGATAACTGCAGTTATGAAAAGTCTCAAACAGATCAAATTTGATCAGGAAAAGTGAAAACCTCCGATCCCCTAATGACGCCTCCTCTTCAGGACCAAATTAACGCTTAAGTAACAAAGTGAAGTACTCAAAAGTTTACTTGCTTACCTCAACTTCAACTGAGTGTCTCTGGGGTAGATCTCAAAACCAGAGATTCCAACAAGATGGTATCACAGCTAGTCTGGGAGCAGAACAGAGCTTTTCTAGTTCTATTTTAATAGTTCCCAGACCAGCAAGTACAGTGAAAACAAGAATATGGGAAGGAAAAGAAAAAGGTGGGGGGAAGGAGGGGAGGGAGAGCAGGAGACAGGATTTTACATTTTGTTTCCAAATACGAATATGCTTTTGTTGAGATGTGGGCTCAGTTCCAATTCCCCTATCATTCCTGATTATTTTGACAAGCAAAAGCCAAGGTGACTCAACTCCTTACTGTTCTAATTTAAAGCAGGAAGAGTGTGTAAAGCATAACCTTAAAAAACAAAATCCTATCTTTACTCTGAAAAACACAATAATGCTGTACTGAGCTCTCTAAGAGTAAGGACTTACTTGCAGTACACTTGATCTGTCTTTTTTCACAGCATTGGTGGTTGGTATTGTACTTTTCACTAGTGCTGTCAATTATTTGTGAATTGCCTTTGTCATAAAATATGCTATATAAATGTTAATTATAATTGTCATTCTCTCGTGTATGACTCAATTACTGGATTCTTTTTCTTATAAATGTCACGGGATCTTCTCTGAAGGCCTTCAGGAAAGGAGAGATGCCAAAGAACATTCTTTCAGATGCGTTGCTTAAAAAAAAAAGAAGAATAAAAGAAAATCTTAACCCTACTTTCTGAGAGTCTGCAATTACTTCTTCTTTCCCGCTCCCCCACTCTTACTTTGATGAGCAAATATTTGAACTCTCATTCTATCAAAAAAGCATATGACCATATGCCAATACATTAGTCAAAAGGTAAGACGTATCTCATTTGGCAGCATAAAAAAATGACAGACAATGTCAGTGCGTTCTAGTATTCTGATCCCAAACTGAGTTTCAGATCTCCAAATGAATGGGATGAGAGACAAAGTGAAAGGAAGTCAGTCAGTCAAAACGGATGGACAGAACAGCTGGTTCTTGTGACATTTTTTTACATAGTTCATCAAACTGTTCCAGCACTCACTCATTTGACACTTGTAATTTCAGACAGTGACTCATCTTAACTAACAGGCTCTGCATTTCACCAAAGTTCTGCATGACATGGACTGAGGTAACGAAAGCATCTATTTAGCTTCTCTATGAATTTATCAACTTATCTTATTCTTCCCTTTGTAACTCAAATAACCTAGTACACTCCTGCGGTTTCAACAACATCATCATGACCTACCATATGGAGAATCAGTGTGATTCCAGGTTTTCAACTCTGCCACGCCTCCCTGATCTCAGTATTCTGTATGATTTTATTTGGTGCTTATTTAGACTTTTTAAATTATTTCGTAGCAGTGAGGTCTGGTCTTGAAAGACTCCAAGGAAGGAGCCTGCAGTCTCATGAGGCACCTGCACCACTGCCTCTCCATCGTCACAGGGAAAACATTTTTCCCTTATAACCAGTCTAAACCTCCCTTATTTCAACTTTCGTCCATTTGCTCTCATGCTCCCACTGCACAACGCTGTGAGAAGCCTAGCTCCGTCTTCTTGGCAACTTCCTTGGAAGCACTGGGAGGGCTGCTGTTAGGTTCCCTGAAGCTGCCTCTTCTCCTGACTGAACGAGTCCCATTCCCTCAGACTATTTTCATAGAGCAAGCGCTCCAAACCCTGACCATCTGGGTTCCCCTTTGCTGGACTTGCTCCAGTTTATCAGTGTCTGCCCTATATTTGGGGGCACAGCGAGAGATCAATATTGGACACTATCTAGATACATGGTCCAATAAGTGATGAGTAGTGGGGGATAATTACTTCCGTCAGTCTACTGGCCATGCTTCTATTCATACAGCCCAGGACACTGGTGACCTGCTTTGCTGCCAGACCCCACTGCTGGCTCCTGTGCAGCCTGCTCTCCACCAAGATCCTCAAGTCCTTTTCAGCAGAGCTGCTCCTCAACCAGTCAGTCCCCAGACTGCACCATTGCAGGGGTTATCCCCACTCAGGTACAGGACTTTGTAGTTGTGCTTGCTGAATTTCTTAAGGTTCCTGTCAGCCCATTCCTCCAGGCTGCCTAGGTCCCTCTGAATGGCAGCCCTACCCTCAAGAACATAACATCATAGAATGCCATGGGCAGGGACACCTCCCACTAGACCAGGTTGCTCAAAGCCCCATCCAGCCTGGCCTTGAACACATCCAGGGATGGGGCATCCACAACTTCCCTGGGCAACCTGTTCCAGTGCCTCACCATCCTCAGAGTGAAAATTTTTTTCCTGATATCTAATCTAAATCTGCCATCTTTCAGTTTGAAGCCATTACCACTCATCCTATTGCTACAGGCCCTTGTAAAAAGTCCCTCTCCAGGCCCCCTTCAGATACTGGAAGGCTGCTATAAGGTCTTCCTGGAGCCTTCTCTTCTCCAGGCTCAACAACCTCAACCCTCTCAGCCTGTCTTCATACAAGAGATGCTCCAGCCCTCTGATCATCTTCATGGGCCTCCTCTGGACCCGCTCCAACAGGTCCATGTACTTCTTAGGTGGGGTCTCATGAAAGCTGAGTAAAGGGGAAGAATCACCTCTCTCAACCTGCCAGCCATGGTTCTTTTGATGCAGCCCAGAATGCAGTTGGCTTTCTGGGCTGCAAGTGCACATTGCCATCTCTTGTTGAGCTTCTCATTAACCCAATAGCCCCAAGTCCTCCTCCTCAGGGCTGCTCTCAATCCTTTCCCTGCCCAGCCTGTATCCGTACTTGGGATTGCCCTGGCCCAGGTGCAGGACCTTGCACTTGGCTTTGTTNCACAGCTTGGCGTCTTCAGCAAACTTGCTGAGGGTGCACTCAATCCCACTGTCCATGTTGCCAACAAAGATGTTACACAATACCAGTCTCAGTACCTACCCCTGAGGAACATCGCTCGTCACTGCTTGCAACACTTTGAGTGCAACCACCCAGCCTGTTCCTTATGCACCAAGTGGTCCATTGGTCAAATCCATGTCTCTCCAATTTAGAGACAAGGATGTTGTGCAGAACAAATGCTTTGCATATGTCCAGGTAGATGATGTCAGTTGCTCTTCCCTTATCCACCAATGCTGTAATGCTTTCATAGAAGGCCACCAAATTTTTCAGGCACAATTTGCCCTTAGTGAAGCCATGTTGGCTGTCTCAAATCGCCTCCTGATTTTCCATGTGCCTTAGCAGAGTTTCCAGGAGGATCTGCTCCATGATCTTGCAGGGCACAGAGGTGATCCCCATTTTGTATTGCCTGAAAACTGGGAAAGAGTCCACTCTGTCACCTCCTCCAGGTTACTGATAAAGATGTTAAAAGGACAGGTCCTAAGATAAGCATCTGTGACACTCCACTTGTTACCAGCATCTAGATAGCGTATGATCCATTAACTACTGACCTCTGAGCCCAAGCATCCAACCACTTAATTACCCGAATAGTTGATCACACTCTGTATGAGCCATTTAGATGTATACTCCATAAAACACAGCGTGCTACAGTATATATTTAAAAATACTATCAAGAAACCAGCTTCTTTGAGCAAGTACTTAATACATTTAATACTTGTTTGAGTTTCCTCATCTGAAGGCTTCTCCTTCATTGTTTCATCTTAACAGAAATAAATCTGTCTAACCTCACAGAGCTCCTATAGCAAAAACCTAGCCTGTCCTTTGGAGCACTATGTAGTTACTTAGTACTGAAGACACCGCTGTCTGTGAAGAAAACCACCTTCATCTTTTCTGCCATCAACACATTTGTGCCACTTGAGGTAACTAACACAAATACAGCCTCTCTATTACTGGATTACTCTGCAACATTCCTTCTGAACATGTTCTGTCTATGCCTCTCCTGCCATCATATCTCTAAATAGTTAACACTGTCTGCTTAAACAGAATCTGATTAAGCTGAATTGCACGCAGAAGCAAAGAGCAAAACACAGGCATGTCACAGCAATGAGCATCTCCAACACAGTAATTGCATAGATCAAGAATATCTTAGTATATATCAATTTTCCTGGTATTAGGATGAATTTAGGATAGCCTAAATTAATCTGGATTATGATTTAATTCCTCTAAACATGCTTAAAATGTGAGCAAAGCCTTTAAGCACCAGTTCTATTTTGGATAGTTTGCTTTGGAAGGTGGTCTTAATAATCTATGCTGTACTGAGCCTCGGTCTTTCAACATTTCATTACAATATTCCACTGCAGAAGTCAGCCTCCTCTGGTCTCTTTCGGTCTCTCTCCACAGTATTTTCTGATTCGCAAAGATAATATAAGATCACAGTCAGGATTAGTGAACTCAGATGTGAAGTCTGGAGTCTATTACTGCACACTAGGATAGGATACAAAATGTCTGTTTTTACATTTAGAGCATGAATGCTGATGCCAATCGCAATTTTATTGTGAAGAAGAGATGTCTGTCTTTAGCACAGATCAGCAGGAGCACCCACCTCTCTATACAGTAATGAAGCACTAATGATTGACTGCTCTGATGTTTGCCAAGTTATACTATAGTGGGTTTGTACAGGAATGAATACCACATGTCATATCGCATATCTCTGATAAAGATTTATTTTATTTCAGATTATTGCCACAGGATAAACTACTATGCCACAAAGAATGGTACCACTTCCCCACTGCTGAGTCACATCCTCATCAAGCACTTCTGACTTCCTCCTCTAAATCACCTCAAAGAGGTAGACCATGCTTCCCTCTTACTCAAGCCATCCACAAATTTTCTGTGCCCTAGGCCGGTAACTCGGGATTATTCCTTACCTGCTCTTAACAGGGTCTTCCAATTCCCACCTGAACCCCAACCCCAAACTCCCACAGCTCCACATCAGCGATGCCACTTTTGGACGCTAGGGTGCATCCTCGAGACAACTTTTAGCCACCCGAGCGCCTTCTAACCTTTGCTGAGCCCAAACTCCCTCTAATCAAGAGTAATTAATTACACAGAAAGTCTTTGGAGAGAAGAAGGGAGCAGGCGAGTGAAGTAGCTGGGACTGGGGTACAGCATTTTATTTCAACGTCAACAAACATTACTGTGCTTCAAAACTTAGGGATAACCAATAACTATCTGCCGGCTTTTTACACCAAGGTTCCAGCCACCAAATGTCCACAGAGCATGCTGCAGAGCTGCAAAACTTAGCTCCCAAGGAGGCAGGTAAGCACACTGAAGCACCAGGAGAAGAACAAGATTTCAAGAGGGGTATGGTTGTATTTGCGTGGTGCTGCCCTACATAAAATAATCCATGCCTCTCAGAAAGGCTAACGAGCTTAGACATGGTGTTACTAACCAAATTGCTCCTTACACGGTGCACTACAACCGGTATACACACACACTGCAAGCAGCTACGTACCAAAACCTGCAGGTTCTGTTGGGTTTGGGTTTTTTTGTCTCTTTGTTTCATGATGTCCTCCAGAATAAGCTCCGAGGGCAGAATGGAGATGGAGACTAAACTGTTCCCTGGATAAAGGTGTTACACCTTATACCAAGGCAGTACCAAAAGCATACAAGGTTATTGCCTGTGTTCTTTGACTTAGAAAAAAATATTCTCTCCATGGCTGGCAGCTCAATTTATCACAGAAGAAAAAGAAAACATCAAAGTATAACTCAAAGTTTAAGTTTTGCCTCACTAGAGTTGGGGCACTGAATTAAATGCAACTTGGTACTGAATCTGGCCCGCTCCAGGAGCAGCAGGTGCAGCCTTAAGCTGTGCCTATTTCCCTCTCCCCTCCCTTTCCCTACATCAATCATTCAAACATTCTGACAGAGCCAGGGGAAACCCTGGAAATAACTAGAGCAAATAAAAGCAAAACATTGTTAACTTTTATAAAGAGCAGTGAAGTTGTCCCAAAGTTAGATGGAGGAAGACAACCAGATTCTCAGTTTTATTAAAGGATACTTATTTTCTTGGCATAAGAAAATTATTTCTTTGGCTAGGATGCAGAGATTTGATGAATGTATGCAAAGACAGGAGGGAAATAATTCATGTTTGTTCCCCTCTCCTTATGAGTCACTTTGGCCTAAAATACATCTTCCAGAAACTTTTTTGCTGAATTTGGCTATATTAGTCTACAATCAACATCAGCAGGCTTATCAAGTTCATAATACTGTGAATAACTTTCAAGTGTGGTTGCTTGTTACCACTGTGCACAGAATTTAAACACGTAAAAAAACCCTACAATCTGTACACTTCATTTTCAGCTGAAAAAAAGCAGCTAATGATCAACAGAACTACATTATTCTAAAGTACATGGCAAAAAATATTAAAAATAATTCATAATGTCCATATTCATACCTTTAGTTGTCATAATTATCCTCTCTACCCAGGGACAGAAAAAAAGAAGGTGTATTACATGAAGATTAAAATAACAGTGCACATGCAATTTATTTGGAGCAAACTAAACAAAGAAAAACCCTGTAAGTGCAGATGTTCTGTCTTTAAAACAAAATTATTTGCATGCCAATCTTAGAGCAAGTATTTTACAACTGTAAGTCTAATCAAAACAACTCTAAAACATTACAATTTACATAATGGTAAAGCACATTATCTGCAGATGAAAGGGGTTACGTTTCACTTCAAAAATGACCAGCAACTGCACATTTCCAGCAGGTAGCTCTCAAATGTCTGTTGGAAGATATTTTTAATGTCAGATGGTTTCTTGAATGTCAAGAACGGTGCTTAGCTTTAGCAAACAGTGCAGCCCAAAAGAAATAGCTTTATACAGTCAAACAGCGCACCAGGCCCAACATCCTTGCTTTAAGTATTTCAAGAGAGAAGGGGAATTACTTAATACTAGTCTTAACCTGGTCCCATGGACCAAATGGCCACCAGTGGTTACAGTGGGTTACCTGCACATGTGGACCTTATCTTCCAATTCAGTTCCATCTGAATATAGTCCAGTTTGTGCTATGCAAGACATCCCCATGACATCAACAATATATAAGCAGGGACAATCAGGAGATTTTCCTTCAAAGCATGCTCCTGATCTCAAATGAGGTATGAATGTATACACATAAAAAAAAAAAAACAACCCAGTGTATTAGCTAACATGAAAAGTAAATATTGCTCTGGAGAACACAATCTTTTCTGTAATTCTTAAATTTAAAATACTATTAACAGCTAAAGAAATTCAGAAGCCTACCTTCCCCTAAATGAAAAGGTATTGCATTAGATTGTACAATGCAAGGTAGTTATAATATCACATGCTCAAGAAGAAACCTGATTTGCTCATTGGGTAATACTATTTAATCCTTTATTATGCAATGACTTCACCAAAAAATACTATTATTGTCAGATGTGATGTGTCTTGTTCAACATATTCATCAATGACCTGGATGAGGGGACAGAGTGTACCGTCAGCAAGTTTGCTGATGACACAGAGCTGGGAGGAGCGGCTGACACACCAGAAGGCTGTGCTGCCATTCAGCGAGACCTGGACAGGCTGGGGAGTTGGGCTGAGAGGAACCTCATGAAGTTCAACAAGGGCAAGTGTAGGGTCCTACACCTAGGGAGGAACAACCCCATGCACCAGTACAGGTTAGCGGTTGACCTGCTGGAAAGCAGCTCTGCAGACAGGGACCTGGGAGTTCTGGTGGACAAGTTGACTGCGATCCAGCAATGTGCCAATGGTATCCTGGGGTGCATGAAAAAGCATGTGGCCAGCAGATTGAAGGGTTACCCTCCCCCTCTACTCTGCCCTGGTGAGGCCACATCTGGAGTACTATGTCCAGTTCTGGGCTCCCCAGTTCAAGAAAGTCAAGGAACAACTGGAGAGAGTCCAGCGGAGGGCCACAAATAGGATCAAGGGACTGGAGCATCTCTCGTCTTATGAGGAAAGGCTGAGAGAACTGGGTCTGTTTAGCCTGGAGAAGAGAAGACTGAAGGGGATCTCGTCAGCGCTTATAAATATCTAAAGGGTGGGTGTCAAGAGGATGGACAAGGGGCAACAGGCACAAACTGCAACACAGAAAATTCCATCTCAACATGAGGGAAAACTTTTTTACGTTGATGTTGACAGAGCACTGGAACAGGCTGCCCAGAGAGGTTGTGGAGTCTCCTTTCCTGGAGATATTCAAAACCCACCTGGGTGCGATCCTGTGCCATCTGTTCTAGGTGAACCTGCTTTAGCAGGGGGTTGGACTAGATGATCTCCAGAGGTCTCTTCCAATCTGTACCATTCTGTGATTCTGTGAAAAGCCATATGTTAGGAAGAACAGCATCTAACTTACAGCATCAGTGAAGTCACCAAGTTAAAACATTAACTCTTTTTGAATACCAATGCACTCTGAATACCAATGCACTGAATTTACCGCAGACCTAGAGTCTGGGAACTGACTCATAATGTGGAGACATCTTTTGCTTGTTTAAAAGCTTTTAATACTTTTTTCATATAAAACTTGATTCTGTTTCGTGGAGTAAGATATGTAGAACGTCTTGAAACTGCTTGTGCCTCAGTATCTTGAAAAACTATCAAGGAATATAGATATGGTATCCAAAGTACAAGTTTTCAAGACGTCAGATGATCTGCAAAAGCTGGGAACTGCTACAGAGACATGGACACAATCTGGAGTACAGTCAAGTGTAATAGTACATTTTGAAAGTCTCTTCTTGCGTACCGTTTTTTTTTAAAGAGCTAATACTACTATTTATCAAATAATATCAGCATCTGCATTTCTGTGATGCCAAACACAAATAAACACACAAAACCATGCACCCAAACTCAGACCTCATCTCAAAACATCTTCCCTCAATATTACTGTTTCTGTATTTTCAGTTGAGATAGGTCAACAGGACAAAGTGTTGGAGCATTCCTGAATTAAGCACAAAGTGCCAGATGATCCTCAACTATGAATTCCTGCTTAGTGACAAGACATACATTACTAGTTCAGTAACAGTGTTCTGCCAGTTGCATCAGTCATAAAATGTAAGGAATTCTGCAAGAGAAGAGACTTCCTCTTCCAAACTATTAATTCTTGGTACCGCTGCAGATGAGGTTAATGAGAACACTAAGCATTTTACCATGTTGACACCTGTCTGCAGTTGCTATTGGTTCATCACAGAAATGTCTTCAGAGGATGCTGAGCTACTCTCAAATTAAAAACAATATAAAACACTGTAAAAGCAAGTCTTCTGGATAAGATCACTACAACATAAACCTAGGTTCAAGAAGCCACATAATAAATGCATATATGGTTACCCTCTAACAAGAAAATGAGACATTTGGAACATTTCATAGATGCCCAACTACATTTGTTCCAAATAAAAAATTTAATATGAATAAATTTGCATCAATTAGTATAAAAAAAATACAAGCTGGGGTTTGTTTGTTTGTTTTTAAATAAGCTCCGTATCTGCTACACCAATGAAAGAGCACAAAAATTATTCAATGATGAAGAACACTACTTGAAGACATATGGACAAAACATTAACATATGACTACTTGCCATTGCATTGATTTTCAATTTTTATCTCATAATTAAAAGTAAGAGAACATTAAGCCAATTTTGGTGTCTGATTTATTCAAGTGGTAACTTTTTCTTCCTTTCCAAGGAGCTTACTATACCCTCTCTGGAAAAAAATTCTCCCTTTTTACTTTACTTAAAAGCTACTTACTGAGGTACTGTGAGAAAACAAATCTCTCAATCTTAGCTACAAAGCTAAGATCAGGATCAGTAATGGTCCTCAAACAGATCTAAACCTTCTTTCACTCTTAGTAATATACCTTTGAAACTGGAAACATTCTGATTATCTCATAACCCATTCTTATCTTTACAAGCAGACATTAAACATGCTTGTGCAAAGCGGAGCTTTAAAGAAAATAAAAATTGAGGAACAGAGGATATTTCCTACTTTGAGTGTTACATAAGATGAACCATCAAAACTTACTAAGAAAAGAATATCACTTGGTAAGCAAATGCTTAAGACTGTAAAGGCAGAAAAGAACTACAATAATTTTTCTTAGTTTAATTCGATGAAAAAGAGAAAAGGCAGATGTGCAAAATAATTGGTATTCACAGAAATCATGGTTTGTCCAAACAGAATGGACCCCATTCTCATTACATACTGAAATCACTTCTCAATAAAGCAGTGTACATGCTTCCCTGTGGATGCAGGTTTCGCTAGCCAACTCAGGAAAGTACCCAAAACTTGAGATTCCTAGTGAGATGTGTCTGGCCCTTTGGATAGCATTAGAAGAAGAACAGCTAAAGAACTTGTATTCCCCTGTATAATTTATAACAAGTCTGATAATATCAGAAAATTTGGTTTGTAAAATCTGGAACATAAAAGGGCATAAAAAGCTCTCGGATGTCAGCAAAGAGAACTACAGCAATGGTATATACATGTTACAGACTAACATTATGCACATCAGTTTTGCTGCTGTACCAAATTACCACCCACTCTGGACTACTGGGATCATTTAGTAGATGGAAATAAACCTTACGGTCTACTATACATGTACGAAAGCATACTTTTTGTAACAAGCCTTCCCTGTAACAGTGAACTGTTCAGTCATCTGTCACTTCCCCTAAAAATTTGCCTTCCATTTATAAAATGAGTCAAAGTAGTTAAGGGGAAAACCCCACAGCACCAGGGGTATCATTAAATGATGTGTGAGCAGTACAAACACGGAGTTAATCTACTGAATCAACTAATTCTTAACTCGATCACTCAATTCAAGATGTTGGCTCAACCACAGGGAACCAATGACAAGGGAAAATGTGCTGCAAGTGTAAAGTGGTCCCAAAAAAGGGAGAAACAGCAGAAAGGGAGAAAGGCAACCTCTTGACACTATCAGTGTACACAGAAACCAAAATTAGCTCAGTCTTGGGTCAGAAGCGTCTCTCTTCCCCCGCTCCTTTTCTTGTATAGAAGAACTGAAAAAAGTCAAACATGACATGGACTTTAGTTCGCAGAAATTCCTCAGGCATTGGTTATGCACTTTCCACAGATGTTAGCTGTTTTCAAATGGAAATTACAGTGTCAGACATTATTTTCTCAGAAAAACAGTTTTAAACTCGTTTGATCAGAAGAGATTTAGCTCAGTTTCACATGAGTCAGGGTGAACAATTTCTAGATGGTCCTCTGGGAACAGCGTTTGGATGTAAAAAGACAAAAGCTCTTCAAGCAACATGACAATAGAAAAACTGGAGGTATCTTCTGTAGTATGAAAGCAGGGAAAGGGAATGGCGGGAAGAAATGCATGAGCACTACAGGGATTTCCAAAAGAGCATGTGAGAAAGCAGCCAATAAACTGACAAAGCACACAACATCACTTTTTTCCCAAACAGCATTTAGTCTCTAAGGTACAAAAAGGGTTTTTCTAGCTTTCAAAACAACTAACAAAGCTGCCAACTGTTACTCAATGCATCATCAAGCTAACGGGGGTGTGGGGGAGGAGAGACTGAGAAAGAGAGAGCTTTTTATTGTCTGCAACACTGACCCAAACGGTGAAGTTAAAAGTAAAGAATTCCAATGTACGCCGGGGTTCTCTCCTGCAGGGCAATGCATAACTGGATGAATATTAAAATCAGTACACTGGAATGTGCATGAAAGAAATGCCTTGAGATCTTGGTAGCACAACCTTTCAAAGTAAAGATTATAAATGGGAGCGAGAGCCAGGGAGTGTTTGTATTTTAACTTTCTAGTAATTGGACAAGATAAATACAATACCTGGCTGAGTGATGTTATCTACTGTTCATACCAGCACACACGCTTACTGCCCAAAAACAACCAATTGTGGAAGAAGTTCTTCAACAAATACACTTAATGGAGGTGAATGGTTTGCTATTAACACTTAGGATGTCTGGCTTTGGTCAAATTACTGTTTGTTACAAATTCATTTCTAAATTAATCTGAAGAGAAATCTAACTGAAAAATATCTTTCAGATAATCTTAAACACTACAAATACTTATACCCTTTACTCTCTAAAATCTTTGTATATGGGAATACACCTTTACACATATAAAACCAGAAATATTCCATTAAAGGCTTTAGGTACCTTTCTTCAAAACATATTCCCAGCAAAAGAATGAATGATCAGAAGGCCCATTAACTTAAAATAGAGAAAAAAAAAATTAAAAAGAAAGAAAAAAAATAATAAGAAAAATTAATCTCCCAAAGGTTAACTGATGTCCTTTCTCTCCTCCCACAAAAAGGTCTCGTAATATGCAAGACCAAAAGAATCTTGAGGATGAGGATCAAGAAGAGGGAGCAAGTACTGCAGACCCTGTATGAGGAATACTGTTTCTTGCAGCTCCTAGCTGATTATAACATCATACATCAGAAGTTCCACTTAAATTCTACAAATTCAAGAGAAGGCAAAGAGAATTCTTCACATGCACCTCGGCAAATGTTGTAGGTATGAGATGGGTTTTTACTTTTTTTATTTTCTATCATGATCAGTTTGTAGAAAGCCAAGAATGAACAGCACTACCACTTAGTGGCATTTAGCACCAGTGTTATTTGCCACCACCTGGAGTCTGACTTTGTACATTGAGCTTGGTTGTCACAGTTCTATATTCAGAGTATATCACAATCAGGAAAGCCACAGTCCTCATTGTTACCTTTGAAAAATATCTTTGTAAAGACATGTAGGGCTTAAGGTTTTAAATTAGTCTGTGCCCCATTATACTACAGGCTGCACAAACACAGTAATTGACAAGACACTCCTGCAAACGATTCACAGGCTGACAGCCTCAAGAGGTAGTCCCCTCTGGTTCTGCCAAAGGACCAGTAAAAGGAAAGCAAAAAAATCTTCTATCACTGAGGATATATTTGTTTAGTGGCTTGCAGCTTTTGAGGGAGGAATTGCTAGTTTTCCTATTGGAAACAAACAAAAATGCTTTCAACAAGAAAATCATCGATAATGAGCAGTTCATAAACAAGAAATGCAAAAGGAACTTTCTTATCCACCTGGTGAGGTAAGCACCAAGTTCATCTTTCTTTTTCATTCATCTTCTCTTTTCCTTATATAAAAACACAGGGAAAAAAATCCATTTAGTCACCAGCACATCCCCTACGTGCTATATTTACAGCATTCATTTTATACTTGCTCTACTTTATTGACATTATGACAACAGCAGGTTTGTCCAGTTGTGAAACTTTTGTTACCTTCCTTTTAACACTGTGATGAAGAAATTTAGTATAGGAGCTGGACTTCCATAAAATAATACTTAAAATCATCAAACTAAACATTTTGGAGTGTTGACCTTGCACGTTGCCAAAGATCAGAATGATCCAAACAAACCACAATAAATATTTCCCTGGTTTAGAACATAATGTTTAATTCTCTCTGCCTTCATCTAACGAACAACTATCAAAATAGATACAGTTCTGGCTTTGAAACAACTAAGGCTTTTGCAAAAGAACTCTTCTCCTCTGACCACACTCAGTTTCATTCCTGTGTCTCATAAGATACAGGGTAAACACACAATGCAAGAATATTCATTATTTAAGACACTGAAGGTCAGACGATAAGAATTCACAGCAGTTCAGTCAGTTTTCAGTCCACCTTACTATCCACTTATCTAACCCATAATTTGTCAGGTTTTCTATGAGGATTTCATGGGAGACAGTGTCAAAAGCCGTAATAAAGATGAAGTAAACATCCACTACTCTTCCCTCATCTACCAAGCTTGTCACTTCATTGTAGAAGGCTATCCGGATGGTTAAGCAGGATTTCCCGTTTGTAAATCCATGTCGGCTACTCCTAATAACCTTCTAGTCCTTCATGCATCTGGAAATTATTTCTGAGATTAGTTCCTCCATCACCTTCTTGTGAACTGATAGGAGGCTGACTGGCCTCCTGTTTCCCAGATCCTCCTTCTTGAAGACAGGAGTGACGCTTCCTTTCTTCTGATCATCCGGAATCTCTCCTGATCACCATGACCTTTCAAAGACTGCAATTTCGTCAGCCAGCATACTCAGCATTCATGGGTTCATTCTGTCAGGCCACGTGGACTTACATGGTTTAAGTGTTAGGTTAAGTGTTAAGGTTACTCAGTTTAAGTGTTCCTTAAGCTGATTCTCTTCCATTGTGATTAAGTCTTCCTTGCTCTCTCTCTTCTCTGTATCTAGGCATGATTTTATCATCAGTTCCATTCTGTTCCTGGTAAATAAGTTATCAGCATTACCATTGTCCTCTTTATATATAAATATACAAATATATGAAAGCTCATGGGCATTCAGCAACCTCTTCTAGCCTCTTCTGCTCTCTTGTCAAAGATCTTACTTAAGAGATAATTCAAACCTAATTTTTCAGAAGCATTTGATAGGATTCGTGTTATTAAAATGTTATTAGAATTAGTTACACAGAAAAGCTCCAGATATAGAGAAAGACACTACTGTAATAAAGAATATTATGATAATGTTTTGGTCAAATCCTTATTCAATTAATCTTAGACTTAAAAAAAGTTCCAAAAAGAAGAATATTGAGACAGTAATAGAAAATTAATTGACCTGTATATTTTTTTCTTAGCCATTACAATCCTGCTAGAAGGAGAACGTATGTTTGCAATTAAAAAAAAAATAGCAGAACTCTCAAAAAAGTATATGTAGGACGAACATCAGACTATAGTCACAAGGATCAAGAAAGAGGGAACACGATTCACATCAGAGATCAACACAGTCTGCCTTTATTAACTGAGATGTTGCTTCTAACATTTCTCTGAGTTAGATCCCTCCTTTTTGGCATTCAAAGGAGGCTTCAGCAACTCTAATTAAAACACAGGATGATCTGGGATTCTGGTGGGAGGCAGGAACAGTTTGCCTCAAGCGATGTCTAACCACACATTCAGTTTCAGGGAGACATGATCAATCAGAGGCTGTTGGCTACCGATCGGGACAATTCATCAGCTCATGCTCCCTTGTGTGTAGCCTCTTCCAAGAGTCAAAGCTAGTGAACTAGTCCCAACAGATGGACAAGTTTTGCAGGTGACCTTTCTCCTACCAGAGGGAGATACTAAGGAGAAACTAGTGGCCAAGAGCAGGACTGGTCCCACTCTAATCAACAGACTGTCCCCATACACAGGTTCAAGTAATCAGAGCAGATTGTGTGAACAGGTCTGCTGGCCACAGCTTGTTTCCAGATCCTGATTTCAATGTTGCAGGGCTTCTATGCAGTCTTAATGTGTACACATACAAAATCCAGCATGCCAGGGAAACACTAGAATAACTGCTCACTTGCAGATCAAATACCTTGAACAAGCACAATATGGAGGACAGTGGAAGCAGTAGAGTTCTCCTTGCTGTCCAGATCAACCTATAGCTATACTCTGCTCTTTAGTGTAAAGAG
>VZSZ01007856.1:30904-180224 GCA_013398815.1 Ibidorhyncha struthersii | reverse complement strand
AAAAAAAAAAAAAAAAAAAAAAAAAAAAAAAAAAAAAGAGACCACCATTTGGGATTCAAAGAGTACCTGGACAGGACCTTGCCACTCAAAAAGCTTTCATAAAAGGCAATTTAAAAAAATGTAAATTATAATTACTGCAGTGTGGGTGTCCAGACAGGAAAGATCACACAGGTTATACTGTTGCCTTTTTCTGTGTTCTACTGAAAATTGAAAATGGCTTGCAACACACAGGAGGTAAGACTACATGATGTAATAGTCTCTTATTGTCTTACAGACCATATGACTGCCCGTAACAACTGTGACACTGTTTATCAGTTTTCTGCACACCACTCCCGAAATCCAGTATACATTGTGCCTAACATTTTGACAATTGCCAGAAATACCTGTATGAGATTATAAGGACACATGACTGTTATGCAGGCTCCTTACAGAAATTAGAATGGAAATAGAATTTTAAAAACAAACAAACAAAAAAAGCTGTAACCATCTTGAGGAAATGTGATGGGAAAATAAGCAAGACAGGGATATCAGAATATTTGCCAGAAACTGAGAAATTTATTTATACACACCCATTATTACATCAGCTGTTGCGCTGCAAGTCACTATTAATGAGTTTTGAGAACAGTGGTTTTGTCAGTGACAGAGATGATTCAAGCTCTATAAGGTCTTCCCAGTTTTAAAACTGGTACTCGGTAGGTCTAAAATCCATGCATAGGAAAACCATCAATAGTAAGTCATGAGGGGTAATAAAACTAATGTGGAACCTTAGGAAGTTTACAGAGTGATTCAACAATCCGTAATTTTATAAGGCCAACATTTTAAATATCAACACCTGCTTTTGTATTCAGAAACTTGGTACTGCAGAGAAAGACAAGCAGCCGTTCTAAGAAAGGAAAAAAATATATGAACAGCAAACACCTCAGCAAATTCAGAATGGGACTTGAAGGACTCTGAAGAATTCTGAAAGTCCTGAAACTGGAAAGAAGCCTTCTGTCTCCGTGTTAAACTATTCAGAAACAACACTAGCACAATGCCATGTCACAATCTAGTGACATGTTACTAAAACAATGAACACTTACAACCCAAACGCAAACCATCAGTTTCAAGATCTTAGATGATTTGATTTTCATCGTCAGCAAAAATAATGAGTTCTAAAGGATGTGGAGATTCCACTTTGTCTCTTTTGGAGACTATGAGCCTGGTAATTGTCAACATCAAATTGTGGGGAAAAAAAAATCTGTTTCAAAGACCTACTTAGTAAGTATTGATGTCTGTACTCTAATTCCACTACCAATGCCATTTCAGAATTCCTTTCATTGTCAGTGAGAATTAACCGTATTGTAAGCATTATCACTGAAGATTTTAATTTGCAATAAATGTACCGATCCAAAAAGCAATTAGGAGAAATTGTTCTTATGGAAATACTTTATAGTTTGAGTGGTTTAGCTATGTTCTACTCTGCAGCTGGGGTAAGCTACGTATGTGTACGTATATGATCAGTTATGGTAGCTCACTTATACTGGTGCAACGAAATCCCTTATAATGCCTCCACTGGAGTATGACAACACAGATGTAAAGCAATGTGATCTGAGAAATCTTACATAGTTTATACAATGCAAGACTGACAAAATGAACAGAACACAAAGCTTTAACATCTGGCTGAAATGATGACATCAGGAACAACATTTCAGATTCACTTCAGAAACATGATGAAACAGATTTCAGATTCATTCCAGAAACCAAGAACGCTTCTGGAATACAAAGATCTCGTATAAGGGACAGATTTCATCTGAACCTTAGGAGAACTGAGTTGGTGGCATATAAAAATCAAAAAGGTCACCAACAAGACTTTAAATCAAAGAATGTGAGAAAACCATCAGGTGCAGAAGACAGCATGGTTCAGAGTGTCATGCTATTACAGACACAAGATGCAGAATTCCCATATATTCAAGAAATGGAAAACAGGAAATATAAACCATCCTCTGCTTGACTAACAGAAAGTCACCTAAGCACAGCAAAACACTGGCACAGATACCTGTACAGAAATGGTCTCGATCTAAGAAAAAAAATACAATAACAATCAGACCTCAGTTATTTCTGTTTTCACTGGACACATGTCCTGCATGTGTTTAACACAGCAACTATATTTTTAGACAGTATCAATGACTGTTTCTTGGAGCAACAGTTAGGGAAGCCACAAGAGAAGATGATGTGTCTCTTGGACTTGGGTTGCACGCGTGTTCCAATTTTAAAACTTACAGGTGAGTGGCTTCTGTGTAACAGCAACAGTAACATACCTTATTCAACACTCCTACAGCATTGACACAGGCTGAGAGAAGTATATGCGAAGTGCAAATTACTTAAGCATACTACACATTACTGAAAAGCACGGGGTCCGTATATACTGCCTAGCAAAAGAAAGATGCGCTCATAAACTACACGGTAAATAAAAGTATTAGAAACAAGGCAACATGCTACAAAAGATTGAGATCACGTCCAAACTGTGAAAAAAAAACCCAACCAAACAAAAAACACACCCAACAAAAAAACTCTGAACATACAAAAATCTAACAGATTTAGGTGTAAAAAAACACAGTGGGATAGACCAAAAGAGTTTGAAGATTAGCTAACAAATGGAGGCAGAACTTGTAATAAATCTTTCTTCAAACACAGCAGGAACAGGAAACCTGCCAGAAACATATGTAGGACCAACTGATGATCAAGATAAAAGGAACACTTAGAGAAGATACACCCATATGCAGCAAAGTTAAATGACTTACTTGAATTAATTTTCACTGGGGACTCCCAAACAGCAGACCTTCTCTTAGGGGCTTATTAAAGAACATGACAAAATGAACTGCAACAAATCAGCAAAACTAAACTATACTCACCCAAAAATTCTAAAATGACTTAAGGATGAAAAGGCTAAATTATTAATTGTGGTATGTAGCCAAAACTGCCTTAGCATCTGAACTCAGGAAAGCCCCAGGGAACTACAGGCCTCTAAGCCTGGCTTCTGCAATAGAAAAATCATGAGGCATTGTAATAAAGCATGGACAATGCACTACTATGATTTCTCCAGAAGTTTTTGAAGAAGCTGACTTGTGGGTAATGATGATGTGGTTCATGCGTGCTTTTACTTCCAGACAGCTTTCACCAATTCCTTCGTTAAGGCTGTTAAAGAACTTGAAACGATGGAGTAAGATAGGAGGTCTTGAATGGATATTTAAGAGAGAACCAAAGAGGAGCATTTGAAATGCATCTTTCTGAGCAGCCATTCTTTCTCACATGAATCAAAATCAACCAAGGCTGAAGGACAGAAAAACTGGGCAATGGTCAAGGGGTCAGCATGTCAGAGGCAGTGGTTAAATTCAGAAGACAGTGATGCAATTTTTCCCATGACAATTAACATAATGGATGACAGATACACATAGGACAGAAGAAATATACAGATTTTAAATAAACAGGGTCACTCTATATAGCATAGAGGCTAAAGAAGGAGAAGCAACATAAGAATCATCAACTGAAAGAGATGCTGGCTTTTAAGACCAGATCATCACCCTGAAAGATCTCAGGTACTTCATTCATCAGACTGACTCAAGTCTTTTACTTGTAAGCACTGTTGTTGGTTCTTTCCAAATGGTTACACTGAAGAATGACAACAGAGATTGATGTTTACTGTCTTTTTTCCAAAACAGCATCATAGCTTTTTATGCAGTGGGTGTTTGGTCTGTGGAACTGCCTGCCAGGGAATATCATGGATACTAGCAGTTAATATGGGCTCAAAGAATGGACAATGTAGAGAGAAGAGAGAAAATTGCTCAAGAGAGAGCTTCACAAAACCACATTTAGTTCCAGAATTACATTTAATCAAAAAACAATGCACATCTGAAATAAGTGTTATATATGCAACTGGGGACGAGAAACTGGTCAGGACCTCCAGTCCAATCTAGTACCACTTATGTTCTTCACATTCTTCAAATCTAAATGGAAATCAGTCTACTTGGCATACATACAAGCCTGATGAGTTTATGAAGGTCTCTTTCCAGTAATAAAAGACATACTAGAGTTCCTTTTTTCATTTTACTAATGTCAAACACATCACTATAAGAAACCAAACTTCATTCATTCATAGAAGCACAGAACTTGGCTCAGAATTAAAAGTATATCAACCTGATGTTTACTTGAAAAGTTAAAATTCTTATTAAACAGCAATAACATGACTTGACTTTCCAGCTACAGCCCTTTCTGAGATTTCCCAATAAATGAGACGCTTAAAAAAACCCCACCCTTATTGCTATGTCATATCACCATTGCAATCTGTACTTTTTCTTTTTTTTTTTTTTTAAACACAGTTTACTGCTGTATTAAGTTTGTGTAGCAAGGTTGGGGGGGGGGGGGAAGACAGGACAGACAGGGATAGCTTCTGTGAGAAGATGCCAGAAGCTTCCTCTGTGTCCAATACAGCCAGTGCCAGCCAGCTCCAAGATGGACCTGCCACTGACCAACGTTGAGCCAATCAGCAGTGGTGGTGGCACCTCTGTGATAACATATTTTAGAAGGGGGAAAAACTGCTGCACAACAGCAGCCAGAGGAGAAAGGAGTGAGAACATGCGAGAGAAACAACTATGCAGACACCAGGGTCAGTGAAGAAGGAGGGGGATGAGGTGCTCCAGGCAGCCCATGGTGAAGACCATGGCGTAGCAGGTTGTTTCCCTGAAGCCCATGGAGGTCCATAATGGAGCAGATATCCACCTGCGGCCTGTGGAGGATCCCATGCCAGACCATGTGGACACCCGAAGGAGGCTGTTACACCATGGAAAGCCCATGCTGGAGCAGGCTTCTGGCAGGACCTGTGACTGCGTTGACAGAGGAGCCCATGCTGGAGCAGGTCTGCCAACAGGACTTGTGACCCCATGGGGGACACACACTGGAGCAGCCTGTTCGTGAATGATTGTACCCTGAGGAAAGGACCCTTGCAGATACTGAATTTCCTTTTACAATTGAAGAAAGTGTATTATCATGCTAGAGGATTCTCAGATCTGCTGTTTTTTCCACATAAATTTACTACCACAAATGTTTAAAAGAACAGTCTTCTCAAATCCTACATTATATTTCCTGCAAATTTTGCAAAATCCCATATAAACAATAAACAAGAAAAACATGACTGTTACATTCAAAGCAGAATTACCAAGTGTCAAAATGAAAAAAAAAAAAAAAACACAGCTACCGAAAACTCATAAATGAATCTATCACTTACCAAGGACCAGCACATTCCTTATCCTGAGCAACAGTCCTCTGGAAATACTCAAAAGTGAAACCTACATTTAGATGCAACTGCTTTATTCTTTCAGTTCTTGAAGCCTCCAAAATAAAATTCATATAGAGAGATCAGATTTGTGTGTCTACAACGCAGAAACAACCTTCAGAGAGTAAAAACAATGGTGACACTTCTATCAACACTAGTGGTGAGACTCTGTGACGTAAAACAGTAAGACTAACAAAAAACCCATGTGGAGTAACTAGAGAACACCAACAGAGCTCAAGACATAAAAAATTACAGCTTCATGAAGATTTCCAGGAAGCAAGCAAGGATTAACACGCAGCTTCTTTACAAAGCACTACTTAACATAGGTATGTGAAAAACTAATTACAAAAGTAGTTCGTAATATAATGATTACAAAAAGTCTGGGGAGAGTTAAATGCAAGTAACCTACATGAGTTAGTCAAATGTGCTTTGAACTTGGGTACTATGACTTCAGTACAAACTATTGTTAGACACCTTATGGGAACAGCAAGAATATGGCCATTCAGATCAGTCTATTACGCAGTTGTAAAGCAGTAACAAATTATTTGGACAAAAAAAAAACAGTTAAAAATGTATGATCAGCAGAAAAATAACTCAGATTTCTTGGTATTAAAACCAATAGCAAGCACTTGCTCAGTAAGAAAACTAAGCTACAGGTATATAGCAGGTATGGCTGTTAGTTTTTTCTGCAGAGAACCATTACATCCAAGTAACTATGGAGAAAGAACAAATGGCAAATATTGAAGTCTTATAAGACCTGGTCACTTACTAAAAAGACAACAAAGTTCTTTGAAAATAAAGTATTATGATACTTGCTCATTTCAAAACACCACCAAGAACAACATATCTTTGACTTTAACAGATGAAAAATCCCCAAATAAATTCAAGGTTGGGAAGAACAAGCTGTTCTAGTGACAGTAAAACTAACTCAGCACAATCTACACCCTCCATTCCACATAACTGCCATTTCTAAATAGCTGTTTCTGCTATATCCAAAGAGCGTAGGTAATCGCTCAGTTTATGCTGATGATGCTGATGCCTACTTTTTGCAAAGGCATTAGAGTGTTTTCTTACCTCAGTAGCTGCTTACTTTCACATAAGCTACTTATCCACAGACGAGGAAATATCAGGGGGAGAACACTGGATAATATTCATCTTAATGAATCCTAAAAAAAGGCAACAAAAGTAATTGTGTAGTTGGTAAGCCTGTCCACACTCATGCAGGCACCTCACTGATACACTTTTAAAGTTCAAACACCAAAACGATCTTCACTACATGGACTAAAATACTGCTGAAACTTGATAGGAAAGCAGAGGATGAGAAATGAGGAGAAAATTCACTTTGTTTTGCTGACATTGCTGCTTGCTTATCTGACTGGTCTGTCACCAAATCTTCTTTAGTCTAGCACCAAACTCATCTTCTTGGCAGTGACTAAGACCTCATACTCAAGCAGTTGACCCAGATGCAATCTAAAAATAGTATCCACTATCAGACATAAAACTCAGAGAGAAAAGGTATGTTGAAATGGAGAGGAAATTAACATCTCAAAAATTCACATCTGAATAACATTCAAATAGCTTCACATATATTAAAGGAAAGTTTGTTCTTGGTCAAGCCTACGAAAAGCTGCACTCCTTAAAGAAATTGCTGAAAAAGAACTAGTCATTGACAAGGGCGCACACTGTCACTGCATTTTGTGGACCGCAATTCTGATGTGCTATAGGACCTTAACCTCTGCAAAGATTTGCACAGAAAACAGTGACAGGCTGTCAAAAGAAGGAAGATTGAGTGATCACCGAGGCTAGTGTTTCTGTCTTGGAAGCTTGGGCTCCTTTTGAGTAAGCACAGATATGAAAGAGTTTCGCTGCTTTCAAAAGTTGCTTTCAGGGCTGGTAACTGCAAATATTTTAGAAAGAAGTACCTACGAAATGAGTAAGATACTGATCCAAAGTCTTCAAATAAAATGAAAAAGGTGTTTATTTATTTTGTGCTTAATAACCTTTCACGAAAAAATTGGGAAACCAGTGTTTTGATCAAATAATTTTAAAGTAAAATGAATAAATTTATCTTGTCTCCAAGTGAAGCACATTCACAGAGGGTATTTTGTTTCCTTTTGTCCAGCCAGTTTAGGGATCTGTTGGTCTGTCTTTTTCGATGATTCTTACGTCGCAAAAACTAGCAATTCCACAACTTTCATGTTTCTCAAGTAATATGTATGACAGAAGTGAAACAGCTTATAATAAATTCACAATTATTACCATCTATTTACATCCTGGGGGGGGGCGGGAATGCGTTTTGCATTTGGAAACTCGCTAGTTTGTCTCATCTAAGCAGAGAGGGTATGATATTAGAAAAATTTCACTAAAAGTCCACAGCAGTGGAACAATATGCATCATTAATTCAAAACACCACAACTTTTGTTCTGCCCTGCGCAGATGTAGTAGCAGTTCCATAAATGAGTGCCATTTCCATGCTGTAACATTTGTATCCTAGAGAGTGCTGGATTCAGCTAGTTTTCGGGACGGAGCTCCATATCCAAACTGACCTAGAGAAAGTTTTCACAAATAAAGATATCTGTAGGAACACCCTGAACAACTAAACTGAACTGGGAAGCTCTTTAGTCCTAGTAGTCTGTCAAAGTCAAAATGTTCAGGCAGAAATTAAACCATGGGGGAATCAGATCTGCCAAAAAATTTGGCTACCACTTTAATATGCATATTTTACACGCTTATTCAGAAAATTACATTAGTCTGGAAGATACTATGTGCAAGAATGATGAAGCGTGTTTAAAAATCCCCAATAAATATAACAATTTATCCAAGCATAAATATACATATAAAAACAACTACACCAATAACCACTTTCCTAGGGAAAACTGATTTTCCTCCAACTCTAGGCTAGCATCAATAGGGCTTTCCTCCTTTTAGCTTGTCTCAACTTCCAACAGCTTTGTCTGCAGCAACCACGTGTAATAAAATACATATATGTAAAAACAATTTGATGTTAAGGATAATGTTTGAATTCTTTTGTTTGTTTCATTGGAATTATTAATGCTAATTGTACACAGTTGCACAAGACTATTCTCTCTTTAAATACAGGTAGCAGGATCTCAGTTCTTTTTCCTCATTACCGCTGCTGCTGCTGGCATGGCCTAAAAATCACAGTGGAGTGTGCCCAGAAAATTTTCACACCAGTGCCATAAGCAGAGACCTACAAATCGCCATTAATATTTCCTGACAGTACCCACAGCTTCAATCCTGCACTAAGAAGGGTCAATTGCAAGAATAATCCCACAATTCAGAGATTAAAACACTGACAACGTAATTCCATTGCTATACAACTTCCACATGGGGAAGGAAAGACCCTTTTGGCAGACCAAGTACTTTCCAGAGTAAAAGTTTTCATCATTTATTTCTCCCCTTTCAAATCTAGGCAGAGTAACCAAGCCTGCTACGCTTGGACAATTGCCTGGTGGTTTACTCAGCCCGAGGCAAGCAGGGGGTGCTTCAAAGCTCATTCAGATCCGCTTCTGATACCACGGTGATAGTTTATTTCTACATGAAGCACAATTGCCTGTTTCTTCAGTTGATTTGTTAAGGTTTTTATACTTAATCTTTTTCTCTGTATTCCTCCAGGAGCACGACTAGAGGAGAAAATATGAAAATTGTTTTTTCTGCTGTGGCAGAGACTCAAATGCACAATATTTGGCATAGATGCTGTTCCAAAATGTCCTAATGTGGACACAGCTTTTACTGGCAAAAGAATACTAGTTAATGTCACACTTTGCTGAATTAGGCTGAGCAGTTTTTCAATGATTTATACTTTTTCCATTGCTACAAGGTTCCAGCAGTCCAACAATTTTCCTAACCCAACTGTCCTTTAAATAAATATGGCCCTCAGCAACAGAAAACAAGTCTGAAGTCAGGCCCAGATTAAGGGTAAAATTTACACCATTTAAAGTCACTTCCTTAAAGAGATGGCAGGACAGAGCAAATCCTTATTTAACAGAATATGCTTATATCTCCATTTCTGATTTCAAGCTTTGTGTTAGAATTATTTTATTTGGGGGGCATACAGTAATGGTTTCCTCTCATAAAGTATTTCCACATTAGAAACATCTAATTTTCACTCCTGTAACCTTTTAATTTCACTCCTGAATATTTTAAGTGGATATGTTGCCAGACTCCAAAAGAAACAAGATACTCCCCCTGACTTCTCCCACAGGTGCAAAGCTGTTGAAAGGTTTTTGCCTTTAGGTAAAATGGTAGTGAGTGCCGAAAGCATCCAGAATGCATACAAATAGCTTGCATTTTTGTCTGACTTGGCACTGTCTAGGACTTACACAGATACATTACAAGAAAAAACATGGAACAAAACCCCCCAAAAAGTTTCATTTAAGGGTGTCTCTTTCTGGAGAGGGGGGCAATGAAGGTGAGGAGATCAGGACTTGCATTGCTCTTTGCTTTCTGATGTGGAGAGGATTCTTTAAGCCACTATAGTTTCCCACTTAGAACTTCTGAGTATTCAGTACATGTATACACTTTTGTTTATAAGTTGGTAACATGTTTAAGTGGTTTACAGGAAGGAAAAGCAATTGATAGCTGTGAAAGTGGTTAATTTTTGGTAGACAAAGCCTCTTTAACCATCCTATCAACTAGAGTGAAATCTTCTAGCCACAGAGCAGTGAAGTTGAATGGGCACAGTCTTGAGAGAGTGAAAAATCATAAACAGTATTACATGTCAATTCTGAACATTCATATGAATTAATGAATCTATTTATTAGGATACTAGGAGTATACAGACCAAATATGAAATAGCCATCCTTCAGCATCTAGTACATGCAGGCTACTCCAAGAACAAACTACTATTCTAGGAACCAAAGAAGTAAACTGACATTGTAATGCAATTTACTCATAATAGCATAATAGGCTTGGGAATGAAAACCTCTGCTATTCACAAAGCAGCTGAAACTCTCTTGACATGAGCCACTTCATCTCAAAGTTACCACACCAGACAAAGGGTTAACTTAATCAATGGCAGAAACTGCTGGTGACTGAAAGCGTAGCAGAAGGCCTACTAATGACAATGCAGAACTTATATTCTTAAACACGCTGTCCTGATCAGGAGTGTTTTTGAATAACCTCTTCCTGTCCTTCTGTTGTGAAAAACAGGGTGGTGGTGACAAGAGAAACTACAAATGTCAAACAATTTTTTATTCAAGCCATAACACTTCCTATCATCCACTAACAACATGAAATATTAAGTTTTTGATCAATCGGCGAACAGGCACTGAAAAGGTTATTTTATAAAGAAGTCAGAAGCATGGCCTATGTGGTGTCTGCCTAGGAGGACAAGGAGAGGGCATATCACCTAACACAACACGCAGTGATCAAGCTCTTGGTACTAACTTCTTGAGCTTCGTTGTGTCTCCAAACCACAACACAGTGCACCAGCCTTTCTAAAGTGAATTTGAACATGTTTTGAAAAATGCCATTCATGGTTTTTGCTTAAATCAGATCACGCAAACCCAGCCAAGAACAATACCTCAACCATTTCTCCTGGCCAGACCCTGGGCTAACTCTCCAGTCATTACTCTTCAGCCAGAACCACCTTGGTTCACAGTCAGTATAATATGCAATTTAACAAAGAACTATTACTACAAATGGAAAAATCACAAATTCCCGGAGGCACGTGCAATGTGTGTCTCACAGACCACACCCTTACCGACACAGTACACTGCGTTCAAAGGCTCACAAGTTCCTCAAACACCATTTCCCCTCAGAGCATGCCAAAATACTAATCCAAAAAAAGCCAACACCCACATGAACTTTTAAACTTTTTTAAAAGAGCAGATTTACTACTAAGTTTTTTGTCTTGCCTAATGACTGAAAAAATACTGAATTAAACCAGAATGCAAGCATGACAAACAGGAATTACACTAACTGGACTGCAAATTTAAATACATAAGGTAAAGCTGAACACCATTGATATCAAATGGAAATATTTAATATCTCGACACCTACTTTTACCTATTTAGAGAATGTTACCTGTAGAAGCCTGCCCACCTTTTTTCCAAGTTAAACATCCATTTATATGTCTCTTTAAAGTAGTCTAAGGAAACTAGAAGCACATTTCTGCTAGAAAAAAAAAAGGCAACAAATTCAAACAATGTTCCTTGGTTGGGTTTTTTTGTGTTTTTTTTTTTTACAGTGGAAGGAAGCTTGTGCTGCTTTGTGCTGCTCAAAATATGCATAAATGAGTCTGGGGAAAAAAGAGACAAACGGCAATGCAACGAAGCATGCTGATGACCTAGTCACACAAATCAGGAAAAAAAAAAAAGAGGGCTGAATGAGTAAAAATCTTAGGAAAGACATAGAAAGCAAAACAAAGAATATAATTGTGCCCCTGAATAAAGCTCGAGTACAACTGACACAACTGACACAACCCAGTTCAGATCCCTACCCCACACCCTAAACTCAATAAAAAGGATATGGCAGAACTTACAGAAAACCGCAACAGTGAGCCAAAGTTAAGAAGTAGAGTCTACATGAACAATAATAAGTAAATTTTTAAAAACCACAAACCAACAACAAAAAAACCACCCAAAACTTCTCAGCAAGGGAAGCACTGAAGGTTCCTACACTAAAGATATATAAATAACTAATGGAATAGAAAAGATGAATGGGAAGCAATTGTCTGTTTCCCTAAACATGAAGGCAGAAACTATTAAACTAAACTAACAAGGGCAGAAATGGAACATACTTGTTCCTTTTTCCGCCTAAAATACTTCTTTTAAAAAAACGTGTGGGATTCAAAGATACAGGATGTATATAGCAGTTTCTCTCAGTCGCTTCTTCCTTCTCACGCCTTTCCTCTGCTCCAGCATGAGTTCCCTGGCGTCTGCCGATCTTCGGGAGGAAAAAAAACCCCACCAAACCAACCCTGCTGCAGTGTGGGGCTCTCCACAAGCCACATTTCCTTCAGGAACAGCCAGCAGAGCCCTCCACAGGCTGCAGGGAATATCTCCTCTACAACGGAGCACGTTGTCGTCTGACCTCGGCGTTCCCTCTGTTGGTTTGGGGTTCCCACCCCCTTTAGCTGCCTGCTATGTTCTGCCCTTCTTTAAATGCGGGTTTTTTTGCAGAAGCACCCCAGCCGTGGCGGCGGGGCTCAGCCCTGCCCTGCGGTGGGTCGCTCGGAGCTGGAAGGGGCCGTGCCCGGCTCAGGGCACCCCCCGGCGGCTCGGCACGGGGGCCGCCCCGCAGCCCCCCCCCCCAACCCCTGGGCACCGGCGCCCGGTACGCGGGGCGCTGAGACACAGGGGCGTGCTGAAAACGGTGCATTGGTACTCGGACGGTTCTGGTATCTTAAGTGCTTCAAATCAGCTTTCCTCCAGTCCTCAGATGGAGCAGAAAATGCTCCATCAGTCTTGAATTCGAGAGTACTGTGGATGGTGATGCTCTTAAATGAACTACATAAATTCTCATTATATATTCATGTATTAAATCAAAAATTCACTGGGGGTGGGAACAAAAAAGATGAACAGATAGGAGTAAATCTATTTGCACATATAGCTGTTCTACGTTCACACTTTTAGCGGCTCCTAAATAAATGCCTGCAGTAAGAAAGACTAAAAAAATTACAGGCAACGTATAAAAACAAAATGCAATTGTGAGACACAAAGCTGTGAGTTAGGGGGTATGAACAAAAAGAGGGGGATTGTTTTCATAGTCTGTAAAACTATACAAGGTGGGGTTTTACTTTTGTCTTTTGGGGGTGGGAAGCGGCTTCAAATACAAAGAAAGCTGGAAAGAACGTCTGAGAGTGTATTATTCACCTGAACTAGAAAACAACAAAAGCAACCGTTTCAAGCAACAATAATATCAATGATTTAAGTATAATTTTCATTGGAAAACTTAAAAAATCAATAAATATTTCTGTGTAATATACATGTGCATAAATTTGAGTTATTCCTTACTTTTTTGAAGTTAATAAATTCATCTGTCTCATCCTTTCCTAAAAGCAATTTCAGTTTTAACAAATACACATTCTTAATAGAAAAGGAAATTTTCGAATATTCCTCAGAAAGTATGGATAAAAGATTAGGGCATTACTTATCAAAGAAGGGATAGTAGAAAGCAGCTTTAATAAAAGCAGTGCTTTTTATGGGAGTTTCACAGAAAAGCAGTGATGGAAGCTTAAATAGAACGCAGGGCCTACTGTTACCCACATATGAAGGTCTTCAGAGAAGGGAAACACAAACACAGCAAATTCTTTGATCCCAAAACGGAAAAACAAACTGTTACATAACAAGGACAACAACTTGTACCAATAACAAAGAGCATGCTCTACCCGGTTGTTGCTTATGAATACAACATGCTTGTTATAAATGGCAGAGAATTTTCAGAAGATGTCACAATTTCTTGTTTACATGCATAGGACAAAGTTACTTGAGGCTAGTGACAAGAACACTTGCCAAAAATGGATCACAAATGGAAGTAATTTTGAATCAGACTGAGATTATGAGCTCATCAAAAATGTCTCACTTTATAATTGTACTTTAACTCATTCATGAATCATGAAGTTAGCATTTGAAAGCTGCTCATCTATGCAGCAATCAGATATTTAAATTAGTAGAATAAAAACTCAAAGATGCATACCACCATCTTTCACAGTACCTCCTGTCTAAAATTTTCTACATAAAAAAACTCCTAATTGTGTAAAGGGAATTTGATTCTAGAGAAGAATACACGGTCAACCACTGCAGAGTTATTAACTAACCGATTTCATGTGCATAAACTTAGATTGATTAAACTACTAAGGAAAAGTCAATTCTGTATATAAATTACTGCTAAATATTCTTTACTATTTATACCTTACATTTTTATGGACAATCTATTTCATGACAGCTAACCATTCTTGAAAGAAATACTCAACAGTTGCACTGTTTCTTCCAAAAGTGCTTTAAACTGCATCTTTTCCACCCCACAAACAGGTTCCCTATATACCGTTGGGGGAAAAAAAACAGTTCTATAAATCGTGCAAATGTCTTCCTCAAATTTTGAATTCTCTTCAGTCTTATGAACTTTCTCTCTTATTAAGCATCATAAATGGCAAGATTATTGATATCTCTAATTTCCTGATACATATATTCAGTAGCAACATTTGTATTTTTACACGTTCTGGGCCAAATTAGTACAGCTAAGGATTATGGCAGTGGTATTTGTTATTAATTACTGTGGAACCCTGGTTTTATTAAGTATCTGGAAGAACCTACCGAACAAGAAATGCTGTCGATCTTATGAGTGATAATGATGATGACGATCTTCATCTCTGAAGGACCATGCTGATCAGTCTTCGTAATCTGGAAAACAACTGCAATCGAGTTAATTGCTAGTGAGGCAAAAGTAAAAAACAAAAAAGGTTAACAGAACAGGATCTTAAAAGCAAGACAGAAGAGACGGGTGAAGAGAGATGGGCCACAGCAGAGAAATTTTGACTATGGAAATGGCAATGATTCCAAAGCAGAATGAGCATCCTTTAACTAGAGGAGTGTGGAAGGGTGGAGCATTCTTTCCACCTGACATGTATTGACAAGAAGGTGACTCCACATGCAGTCCTGCACATACAACATGCAAGAACAACAAGACAACCAAAGCAGCAAATGCTAAAGTGGAAAACACCACAGTTAACCAGACAACTGCACTTCCAAAAATGTCAGTTGCGAATCCAAGCCAGTCGGTAAAGCAAAGAGGTAAACCTCAAACAATAGATGCTAATGAACCAGAAAGAAAGACCTGAAAACGAGTACTCATTTGCCTTCCTTTGCCACCTGTCAACCTCCAAAATCTCCCCAAAATACATGCATACAATCAGTGCTACTTAACCTACTTTAACCATTCAGAAATGCTTTTCTTCTTTCTGTTTCCCATTAAAAGACAAATTCCATTCCAGGGGACATTCCCCAACAGCATAGTTAACAGAGTTGGCCACTCCATGAGAGTGGCGACCTCCTGTAACAATTTCATTTTGTTAGTGCTCAATAATAACAAGCATTTCCTCCACTTCACAGTAATGGGCATTACTCCCACTCAGGTATCTGTTCTAGCAGCAGCACAGCTGTACCAGAGCTTATTTAGGTGATAATTTTCACATTACTAGCAAAGTTCTCCACCCTATGCTGAAGAAGTTCTAATTGTAAGCTACTAAGAAGCAACATATTACACTATGAGAGAGGGAAGCAGATACTCCTGAATAATAATGAACTACTCTCGGTTAAAGCACCAAAGTTATTTTGCCTCAAGAACTCAGTAATCAATGTATTTAAGCAGAATATACAGGTTAATCAATGACAAGTATCAATTTGTACAAATACATTTGAGTTCAATACTTAATTAACATCATAAATTTCCCTACCCTATAAACTGCAACCTGCTGAGGAAAATGTTTATGTGTCAAAATGGTTCCAGTTTTGAGGAACAACTAAACTGAATACAGGGATTTATGGATTCTTCTTAAATAGTTACAATTGCATGGGAAGTGAGGAAGAAACAGGGCTCATGGACAGACAATAGGGGTAAGCAAGACCACAGAGAAGCTCCTGGTCACTTTCTTCATCCAGAAGATGATAGAACTCTTCTGGTTGCATACACTAAGTTTCTGAAATGAAAAGAAGTTAAAAATGTACCTGGCAATAACAAACGTATTGTAGGTTAAATATAAACAAGGAAAACCAGAAACTGTTTTGCCATCTTTCCTACAAAACCCAGATTTAAAAAGTTTAATGCTTTACCCACTTCCTGAGCATGCTTTTCAGGAATTCAGGTGTGAAAAATAGCATTATACTTAAAGCACTACAAACAGGATTTGTAAATCAAAGCTGAAGTAACTCTTCCTCTGTTCAGACTCGATTAAGATCAAGTTAGCCTTATGAGGAGATTTAACAATATGCAATATCAAACTAAGGAAATTTCATGCTAGTGATATTTTTTTTTACCTCTATGAAATGCATGATTGCTTGGATCCTGGTAACCAATCCAGATCATTCTATGAAATTATCTGAACAGAGCTATGGATTAGAAAGCCATTTTTAGAAAAATACAGATAGAGAGTAAAGGGAAGAACCCCCCCTCCCCAAATAAGAAAAACAAACCAGGCCCAAAACGCAAACATATTACAAGACCTATGGGCCATTCAGAAACTAGACAGGAGGCAGACTTCACAGCAATCCAATAAAAACAGAAGAGGAAATGACAACAGTGTATGTTTATAACCAGATTTCATGTGGAAAATTATCTCTTCTCACTTTTATTTAAACAGGATTCTTTAAAAAACAAGGGAAAAAGAAAAATATACTTCACTCCTCCCCATCTGTAATATACAGCAAAATAATATTGTGAAAATTATTTTTAGGAACCAATCATTAAACCAATTTTGCACCTGGTAAAAACTGCCATATGGATAGGGATTTTACAGTATGTTCAGAGCCCTTAGACACAAAAGTCAAGTTGCATGGTAGGATTTTTATCATATATGCTTGTAAACATCTTTAGAGATTAACTGAATACATTACTTTGTGGATGAATTTTGTACTTAAGAGTGATATTTTTATGCACTCAATCTTCCAAGTAAATAATCCTAATAACCTAAAGGCCATGTCGATTCTAATGTAAAAGGTAGTTGATACCCACAACAAAATGTAACCTGTGGCTCCTGATTCTTTCTTAGCATCTGGAAACCAGATGCTAAGCTCAGAGATGAATGCAGACAAGAAACCAGTGCAAGTCATTTCACACTGTGAGACAGATCTATTTTAGTAAAACATCCATTACTGAGGAGTCTGGAGACTTTTTCAATCTGACACCAGGAGCAAAGACCCAAAAGACAAGTGCTCAGAGGATGCCAAAGTTGTAAAATAGAGTAAGCTGTGTCAGATAGAGTGAAACTAGCTGCGGTTTACATCCACAATATTTTAAAAGGAAATGAATTACTGAAGACCTAGACCATAAAAATAAAATAAAAATAAAACCCTATATATACTAGTCTAATTGCAAATAATATCTACTAGTGCTACAAATAAACATCCCATTTTTCCTCACCAGATGTAGCAATATACATTCAATCTAAGCAGATGAATCAATACCAGCTTTTATTTCAGAACATGTAAGCCCCAAAATAGATTTGTTGTAAACAAATAATATTTATAAACATAACATATGGCCTTACTACAGTGGACAGCACTGTCCAAAACAGGAAAAGTTAGAACCGACACACATAATAACAAAAAAAATGAAGACAGAGGAAGGCTCGTCCTAGGAAGAATTAAGTATTAAAAAAAAACAGATTAATCTCAACAAAAACGTACTGAAAAAATGACGATCATAAAAGTTTCAGACTGATAAGCAATACAAATGTGAAACTCAACATCACACCAAAATAATTATCATCTGTTTTTTGAATTAAATAAGGAATACACATCCATCCACCTCTTTTTTGAAATTAAGATTAAAACTTTACTTAGTCAAACAGCAAGTCAACTCAGTAGAAATGCCCTGGGAAAAAATTAATCAGACCTTTTTTGTGCATCCGAGTCTGTAATACATTAACACTGGCAATGGCTGGTAAAACTAGGTACTAACAACAATCAGCTTAACCTACTGGAACTACAAACATATTATTGTTCTCATTATTATGTGGGTTTTGCATGATGCGATCTATAAGAAGGAATAAGGCTGCTCAGAAAAGCAGTCTATTCACAAGAAACACAGGGCTTGTGAGTCTCAAACTTCTGCTGTCTCCAAATATATTTTTTAATTTACTGATCCAAGCATTTATACAGACTACATTCTTTCTTTCCACCTTCCTGGTAACACATGCCTTTAGAGGTCAAAAAAAAAAAAATTCTGTTTGGTTTTATCTGAAGAGATGCTTTTAGGAATACACAAGTATGGACTGATATATATAGACTTCTATAGCTCTTTAATGGGGAATTGCAGCCAATACAAAACTAAGACAGCAACCCAGCAACCTAAATATATTATTTTTCATAATATTTTACAAAATTTTTATCTTTGTAGGCCAGGTTTATTAATGGACATTATAAACATATACTAAAATTACTTGCTGTTTTATTCTAAAGACTAAAAACAATTGGTCTGCATACCAAAATCTGTAAGAGCTTGCTAACAGCCTCCTCAAAATCTGGGGTAGTGCACGGGGAGAACAATACATAGTCTTCTCAACTCATGACTGAGATTCATCTGTTCAGCAGTACTGTAACTACATAAGCTATCCTGATCAGTACAAAAATAAACAAAATAACTGTCACAGAGGATAATTGTAATTTTCATTACAATCTGCCAATGTTGATAACTCAGTTCACTTCTAAATTAAAACTTATTTATTACACAAACAGATTATTTCACTTCCTATACAGGAACACACACATGAGCTAAATATTTTTTCTACATGTAATTAGCAAAGTCTGTAGACCAAGTCAATATACTTTATATTTTTATATTCAAGATTTTACTTACTGAATCAGAAAGGTGAAATACCTCGCTTGAATCATATCACCCTGCAGGAAAATTTGGAAAGCATTTAAATGTTATTTTTTGGACCGCTGTCCAGACATAGTTAAAAAAAAAAAAAAAGGAAAAAAAAAGAAACACCAAAAAACCCCGCTTTGCCAAAACATAGACTCATAGAATATTTTAAGTTGGAAGGGACCCACAAGGGTCATTGAGTTCAACTCCCTGCTCCTTGCAAGACTACCTAAAACTAAACTCTATGACTAAGAGCGTCATTGACATGCTTCTTGAATTCTGACAGGCTTGGTGCCTTGACCACTTCCCTGGGGAGCCTGCTGCAGTGACCAATCACCCTCCCAGTGAAGAACGCCTTCCTAATGTCCAATCTGAACCTCCCCTGACGCAGCTCCGTACCATTTCTTTGTGTCCTGTCGCTGGTCACCAGAGAGAGGAGTCTCCATCCTTGGAGATTCAGTGCTTCTAGACTTTCCAAAGCCATCTTCTTGCACAATTTCCCACAAAAAGAATCACAATTTCTACAGTTGTCCCAATTTAGGATTAAAATAATTCTCAGAATACAGAAAATGTGGGGTTTGATCCACTTGATGACAGATATAAAACAATAAACAATATACTTCAGCAGGGAAAGTACAGATAGATCAAGCACAACCACGTTTCAATCCTTGGCCACGCACTTCATTTAAAACGTCTGTTGAATTTACATTACGCAGGACTGTCAGATCGCTGGTGGAATCCTTCAGAGTACATGGATTAACTTCTTTTTCCATTAATATGTTTTACTGAATATGACATTTGCAAGAAGATACACGTGCATGGAGATGCATGACATGTGAGAAGGTACAGAAAAGAAGCTGATGCAGAAAGAACAAATACAGTGTTAGTACAAGCTCTTCCAGAATGGCTTATCACAGCAGTACCTGTTTTACAGGCAAGCCGAGTTTAATGCCCAAACCAATTCAGCTCTTGATTACTTAGCAAAAGCTGCCAACAAAGATATCGGCACCATTAGCAGTAGTTATTTGTGCAGTTTGGAAAGCTCCACTGGGAGCAGAACTGATGCAAACAGACATTACACAGACTATGAAACAACCTTCAGTAGGCAGTTTTAGATATAAATTGATATTTGCATGGGGTTACAAGTATGTTAAATGCTATTACAAGGTTGAATGGGATTTCAACCCTCCAAGGTGCAGTAAAGCAAACATTAATAGTTTACAGAAGTTCAGCAGATATAAGCCAGTAACTGAGGAGATCAAATTAGTCCAGTATTTAATTTACACTGGTTAATTGTACGTGCATTTCGGTGTACTCCAGTTAATGTACTCTCCATATCTATTGATCACATCTCATTTGCTCTCATTAAAATAGACGTAGTTAGCAATGTATGAATTAACTGTTGATTAAGTTGTTTTGACATTTTCTCAAAAACAATTCACAAGCACTTGAACTGAAAGACAATACGTAATCTAACTTTTACATGCCAAAGGGACAAAAAAAGGATTAGTGCCCAGGTTAGCCTGTAGAAAACTGCAAGTCTCTCAAAGGTTAAAGTCATCGAGGTCTTAAAGTCTCAAGAAGTTTTGACCATTGCTGGCACCATATTGGCCTGTATTAGAGGAGTTAACCAGGACAGCTCTATCTGGGGAGTAAACTAACTACTACAAAGCCAGCTTAGAAAGGAACAAGTCATGAGAGAAGCAGAGGGAAAGGAAGCTTGCCACTAGGTGCTGAGCCAACAAGTCTCAACAGTCAGACATTCCACTTTGGGCTGATCTCCCGTCTTTCTTAAGGCTGCAACTTATTCCTTCAGGACTTTTTTCTATCAGTTCAGCATGTCAAGAGAACAAAGTTTAAAGCAGCAAGAAATGGCCATCAAGCCTTGGAACCTTGAGTCCTTCCCAAAAGAAACAAGACCTCTATGTTATTTTAGGATTGCTTTTATAACCAAATGATTATGCGGCTTTAAAACAAAACTCAAAGACAAATCAAGAGAGCAAAAACAAACATAAAAGGAGTAACTTCTTTGTTAGTTCAATCAGTTCTTAAAGGAAGTGGCTGTGGTGACAAGGGCAGTGTCCAAAAATAGAAAAGGATACCCTATATGCATAAATCCCTTTGCCACCAATTCTTTCTCCTACTGATAATATCACAGTATTTCCAAATCACTGTACATCACCATACCATAATTTCACTGAAAATTGAAACTGAGAGTAAAAATTTTGAAGCTATTTGAAAGCAAGTTGGAAAACAGAAAAAGGTGTCACCTCTTACTCCATTTGGAGCAGCACATTAACAACTCCAGCCTACAAAGCATGGCAAAAGTTATCATTCCTATGTGTTTTTTTTTTATGTCAACATCCATCGTTTTCTTTGCCACAGTATGACCCCAGTTCTATTATTCATATATTACAGCCAAAAGAATTACAGGACAACCACAGTTCAATGGTAAGGGCTTCTTGAGGTAAAGTGTTCCAAAATTCACCCTCAAAAGCATAAACTGAAATAACACGCATACTCTATAAAAGAATAACTTTTCTATAAGTTCAACTTTACCATTTAAATCCAGCCAAAGACACCACCTCTTAAAAGAGGCAAAAACTATTTCTGCTTCTGTCTTCTTTGTTCCTTCATTCTTTTTGTACTTCTAAATGCATGACAGAAGTAATTAACAAAATGAACTTTCTTTACTTGCAACTTTGTCAGCATCTTGCTCAGATGACAGTAATATACTGCTTTACAGTCTGTTTTGTTTGTTTAGAAGGAAATCCAAATGTGAGCATAGCTTACATTTGGAGTGAATGTAACTACTGATTATTAAATAAGGAAAGAATGGAGAAAACGGAGTCCTTTCTCACTGCAGTTTATATTTTGCCCCAAACATCATACACCATCTTTAGATGAAAGGTATCAATGCTGTTAAGTTTTTGACGTCCAAGTGCCTTCTTGCAAGAGAGAGCAGCTGGTAAATTCAGCTCGAGTGTATTAAAACCATGAGGGTGCCAATGTGCAGGATATTCTCAGAAGCAAGACAAAGCTCAGCAAAAGCATTAAGAAGAATATTAAGATGACTTGGCTCTTCTACTATCTTCCCTATCAACAACTGGGACACACCAAAGACATTAAATGAATCATCTGTACTATATTTGTACAAGAATTACTTCCCAGAGAACAGATGTTCTCCGTATTTGGCGCACACTTTCTCATCTAAATTGGCCACATTATGTGTCAATAGAATAGCTGAGTTTTTAGAGCATAGAAGCAAGCAAGGCCCTTAGGTGTTCCTCATCTCTCCTGTTATTAATCCTTACAACTTTTTTTTAGCATATCATATTAAATAAAAAAAGAAAAAAAACACACACACGCACACAAAAAGGCAAGTTAACTGGGCAAGATTTGGTTTCTCAGCAGCTCACAAGATTAGTTTTACTATCTCTACAGAAGTTACAATGGAAAATGTAAATTACAACTCTAAATAGTCACTGGAACAACAGAAACTGATCCCCCCATCACCACACAGCAGCACATCTCCACATCAAAAATTCATCATGTCTAGGTGTGCCACTGTGTTGCATTTCTGTTGAAGTGCTTCTTGCAGCCACTACTTATCATTTAAAGATCCTGGAAACACGCTTCAGGCATTGAAAATGTATTCAGGGTAGTCAGAGGGTTCTTGCTGTGGTCTGCCACTGTACCATAACATTGAAGAAAGCATGTTACATCATCTCAAGTGTAGCAACAGCTGCATTTGCAGAGTTGTTTCTGTGTTACTTCAGTTAATGAAGCAAGATGACAGAAAAAGTAAAATCATGATCAAGTTTTCAAAGATTTCCATTAGTTGAATCACTGCTGCTGGCTCTGCCTCAAAGCAGAGTGCCAAATGTAGAAAGTGTCCTAGACAGCACTGAAAATATTGTAATGCTGCCCTTACAAAAGCTCCCTGCAAGCCACGCTAGATGAATTCGTCAAATTTAGAGACATTTTAGAACCACGATAAAACACCTTCAGCTCTTTAAATGAATCCCTTATAATGTTGTCTTGAGTATTATTTAAAGAAGGGATTCTGGCAGTTCTGTGATCATTTTCAGATCTTTCTAATTGCCTTCACTGACCTTATCATGTGGCTGCTAATAAACAGAAGTGATCATCTTTCGAATTTCATCCAAGAAAGCATACCACAAATCATCCTGAAACATCACTGATTAGTTTTCAGCAAATGTACTCTGCAATTACCTCTAGCACTCTCCAGTTTCTTCCTGATAACTGAATAGACAACTAAGCAGTAACATAACCCTATGCTGTACCAGTCTCAAATATCACTGTGTTTTGCCTGAATATATGGGCTACAGGGTGGGCTCTTTCTCTTGGCTTCTTGCTAGCATTTTTAATGGCTTGCTTGATGATCAGGGCAGCTAGAGAAACCACGGTAAAGAAAGGCAGGAATGGGTCTAAAAGTGGTTAACTATACCATTTTATACCCATTGCAGAGGGGCAAGAAAAAAAAAAAAAGAATTCTGAAAGTTGTGGAGAATGCACTGCATGATGATTTTATGATGGAACCATACTAGAAACTGCCTAAAAGGGTACTGCATTGGAGGCCGCACCTGCTTCTCCTGCATGGCACTGAAAAACAAACATGCTTGGTTTCGCAACTGCGTGGTAGCATTTTGGAGGTCACTTAAGAGCAAAAGCCTTCTAATATTTTTAGAAGTATCCAAAAAGCCTCTACACTCAGACTTCATTTGCTTCAATTTGGGTACTTTTGGGGCAATTTTTGAGACGTTTCCCAGAAAGAATTTTCAAGGTACAGTATGAGAGACAAGTTGATAAATTTTGAAAGTCTTCCCATGAAATATGACTATAATTTTTTTCCTCTATATCTTAGACACAGTTGTGAGACTGTTCAAGAAATAACTATGATCAATTCATAACCCAGGAGGGGAAGAAGAAAAACAAAAAAAAGGAAAAAAGAAAAAGGGACTGCAGAAAAAAACAACAACCCCAAAACCAGACAGAGTTGCACTTGAACGGGTTTATATCAAACCAGTTTAAACTACACATCAGATTTAGAATAACATTTATAAACAAACAAACCAAACCCTTTCCATTTAATTGCCAGGAACTATAGCTGGGAGTAAATTATTATCCTTTGGAAGTTCCATGTACCACCTAGTATGCTGAGACATGTACTTCTTAACAGTTACTGAGAGGAAAACAAATGACTTGATAAGTATATAGATGCATGCAAAACTTGATGCATTTATTCGTCTTAATAGTATAAGAAAGCAGAGGGGCCATCTGCCATCATTAAATACCAGGCACTCCTCAGTCTAATTTGTATGCAAATGGATATGAAACTTTTTAGCTCTGCCAAAAATTATTTTGTTTTTAAAATCCTGAGACCAAGTACTCCCAACCATGTCCCATTAAGAAAGGAAAAAACAAACTTGCTATTCTAAACATTCTCACTAGTCTTTTTATTTTTTAAGACATAGCTAAAACAAAACTACAAAAATTCACAAGCAATCAATCAGAGCAATCAATCAGAGCTGTACCACTGCATTCCATGGCCTACTTTAATCAAAATGTCTTCCAGCTTTCTCTGGGAACTCTTTCATTCTTAGAAATTTTTAAACTGATCAACTCTCGTATTGATAACAATATTGGATTCAGTCAGCTGTTTCAGGTCACCAAAGTGAATAAAGCATAATACTCTGAGCAGAGAGCACACAGCATATAAGACAAGATTTTCTTTGTTTATACATGCACATGCATATATACGTATATAACTAGGGCTAGCAGTTGAGATTTAACCAATAGTACTGATATTCAACACTCTCAGGCTCCTGTCTGTCTTCTCAAAAATGTTTATGTGAAAGACAGAGTTTATAGTAAATTATCTTATTCGTTGTTTCTCTTTCCAATATACAAATGGAATAGTTACTTAAATAACAAAGAAATACAGGACAAAGATGTTTCCTCATAACAACCATAAGGAAATTTAGATGAGACATTTCACAAATGAGAGGATAGCTTGTCCAGATAGTTTCTAGCTATTTTTCTAGGCTCCCCTTTAATGAGAAGGAAAATGGATAGGCATATGCAAATAATTAATCTCTTCTTTTGTCCATGTCTGTAAGAATGAGATGAACGTAAATAATTAGCTTTTATAACACAAAACACCCACTAGTAATGATTACTTGCTTTCCAAAACACTGAATACTTCCGTGAATAGCTTATGACTATACAGAATTTGTGTTGAATTTCAGTACTTTATATTACAGCAGGAATAAATAGGAACACTGATATATTAATGCCTTCAGCAGCCTCAGCTATCTCTGTCAAAGTAAGTTCAGCACCAATGCACTTGCAAATCCTACCATAAACAGTGATTGTTCAAAACAGCTACAGCAACACAGTAATTCCTCAGTGAACATAACAGCCTTCTGGAGATTGCTCCCCAGCTGGTATACAACTTGAAAGCAATTCTTAACTTGCTGGTCCCAGAAAAAGAAAGGACCAAACAGGTAAATAAAACAATTTTTGCCCCATCCTCAGAGACCCTTCATCTAGCTTATAGACCTTTAGATGACTTAGTTTACTAAGAGAAAAGGGGCCAGAGTGTTTTAATGTTAATAACATTAATGTTATTAAAATTGTACTAGCTGTAAAATTCTTGTTCTGATTTTCAGGCTGAAGAATCACACAGTAAGGAAGATTCAAGCTCCATCACCACAGCTTGGCTGAAACACAGGAAGGGATAAGCAAAAACATCCAGAGGGAGAGGCTAGGTAAGTCAGGGTTCTTCCACGCCCTGCTCAGCCATCATTTCCCACTCTTGGGGAAGACAGTGAAAACAAGTCAAGTACAAACTACCTCCTGAGAAGCAAAAAGGGTAGATGGGAAGCTGGTCTCAACACTGCAAATCCTATTCCAGTGCCAGAAGAAACTGAGCAAATCAGTTACTTCACAAGTCTGACAGTAATCCTATCAAAGAGAAGCAGGATTTATTTGCCCCTGAAAATTGTAACCGCAAATAGGCCTGTGTGTGTTTTTCAAGATCAACTCTTTAGAAACTTCATTCTGAACACAAAACAGTATAATTAGCTCTTGTTCTGCTGTATATTCTAACCAAGTTCGTGTACAGTGAAAGCTTTGCAAAATGCCCTCTTCTTCGAATTTTTTTACAAAAAAATTTTTACACAAAGTTTACAGTTTTATGTTATTTTAATATTTCCTGAGCCTAAATAAATTTTTAGATGTTAATACAAATCAAATTGTCCAAGGCTCAAACATTACCAGTTGTACTAGACATTATTTCTATTCATACAACTTGAAACTTAAAATGGATGGTAGTCAGGATATTGCAGTTGACCATCTCCTTTGTCATGAAGTAAACTTCATAAGTGAAAAAACAAAGCATACATTTGTTAGAATTTATTTGTACTTACTTGTTTGCAAGAACACAGTTCTTGCAAGGAAATATTTGCATGGGTAAATACAATGTTGAGTTCACATGAACTATTTTTTTCATTAAGAATACTTCTCATGAGCTATTTTTCCAGTAATATGCTGTCCAAGCATTTACAGAACTACATGAAAACTGTAAATATGAAATACAATCAGAGTTGAAGTACCATTCATTTAAAATATTTTTATGAAAAGCCTAGTTCTGTTTGCATGCACAACTTTACCACCTCTGCATTAATATTTGCATTGTGGTAATAACCTATGCTATGGCAATATCCAGCAACCTGTACTGGTACAAAGACATACAAAGACACACTCTCCTTTAAAGGTCATATACAGAAGAGTCCATGTTGCTGCGATTGAGTAACAGTTCTTATCATAGAGCCCTGTATTCATAAAAAACTCTCCAGTCACATGTCAGGCACGCATTTCCTTGGGGATAAGAAAGTCTTACCAAAATAAGCAGAATGCAACTGTTATTCATAAACAGTGAATAATGAACATTTTTTTTATTTACATTGCTTAGAGTTACCTTCAAAGAGACATGCCAACATTCCAACTGTTCACAAAACTTCATACAGAAACATAAATCCTGTACTGCAAGTTCTTACAGCTTCAGCTAAAATTCAGAACAACATGGCAATAGAATAGTTACAGACAGACATTGAAAATTTTGTATGAGTTCATGTTGATGATATAGGATTAACTGTATCATCCTTCCCAAAATTACACACAACAAGGTGTGCGCTTACTCTTCACCTGAAAAATATTAAATAGGTCATTGGGTGTTAGGCATTACAAAGGAGGGAAAGATGAAAGCAAATACAGGAAAGCTTTACCAACCATTATCAGCCATACCAAAGGCAATGGAAAGGGCACATTATTCATTAGCCTACCCATTCCACATAGCAGACTTGCACTGTTTGGTTTGCTGGGTTTTTTTCCTCCAGTTTTCCTCCATGCTAATGATCGTAATATCAAAATTTCTACTACAGGTTTTAGTCTGTAAAAGGACAGACCTTTACAAGCCTAAAATCTGCGAGTTCTAGCCCAAGTGAGTCAATTCAGTTACAGAAGGTAATTACTCAATTATGTAGGCCTACATCACTGACAACAATCAATTCAGTTCTTTGGGACATAGTTACTGAATGTCTCAACATCACAGTTAATGTAATAACTATAATATATATCTTTCGCTGTGAGCATTCACGCTGCCTCTTTCTGATGTTACATGTGTTACATTTTCATCATCTGCCCAAATGAATCAAGGTCAATCAAGCCAATTAAGGATGGAGAAATGGGCTGATGGTGGCAAATTCAGTCTCACAGATGGAACAATTGAGCAGTGATCCATTCTGAAAAGCCATCGTTTCCTCTAGTTAACAATGCAGACAATGTTGCTCCGGCGTCTTGATCCCCCACGCTACATATTCCATCCCTGTGTATTTAAACAGTGTGTACAACTTCATAAGCACCTTCATCTATTACATTTAACTTTAATAGGAAATAGTGCTTCACTATCCACTGAACTGCTAACCATTGCACTTTTCAAGAACGCTTGGATGTATACAAGTACACATTTATCTAAGGTAACTTGCATTTTATCCTTCCTATGAAACAGAGGTTAACCTACAAACCTGGGGCTGGGGGGAGATGGGATGGCAAGGGGGAAGTATTAATAATAATCTTTTAAAATAAAAGGTGGGTCTTTTTTGAAGGCATAAAGTCAAGCATTTCCCAATAGAGGCAATTTACAGTTTACTAAGTTATGAGTAAAGAAAGTAAATGCTGTTAGTTGGAGACGAAAACGAAGCACAAAGCAGCTATGTCAGTGACGCACACAAAAAATAAGGCTGCAAACTGCCACTAGAGTGGATATAGGATAGAAAAAAAGAAGACTGGTAAACATCAACTACAAAATTAAATATGAAAACTGTCAACCAAGAAACCACCTCTTTTCATAGAATATCAATCAAACCTATTAACACACAACAGTAAGTCTCCAGTGCCTCTTGCTCAGGCCAGCACTATCCCACGTTGTGGCTATTAGAAAAAAAAAAAGAAACGGTGCAGCACAACATGAGTTGTTGCCTAATTAAAAAAATTAATTTTCTTGACACTATGAAAATTATTTCACTTCACAAAGTTTCCTGGAGCAGCAAGCACGTCTTCGGAGAAACCCTTTAAAGGTTAGAGATGCTAAATGCTGTGTAAATGTATCATTTTACTCAGATTTTTTTTTTTACTATAGATCATTTTACTAAGATTTTTTTCTACCGTATACATCCTTAGGCTTATTACATTGTCACTGACAAGCACTTCATAGTAATTTGCTGTGACCTGAGGAGGTCAAAAGAACACATCAGGCTTGATGAGTTTTGCTTGGCTTCAAATCCAGCACACACACGCACAAAGCACTCAATTTAACAAGATTCCCATTAGGTTAGGAGGCCTGTACTATAAACAGAGATTTAATTTAGTTTTAATCACCTTAGAGCCTTTAATGTGTCTCTGTATTAACGACAAAGATCTGTAGGAATATCTCTCGCATCCTCCCCACTGGGAAAATACATATTTAGTATATCTCAGGGAGTTCATCATTATTCATGCTGAAAAACCAGCTGCAGAAATAACAAGAATCAGTCTATCCTGCATGCTTCAAAGCAGCCCTTCAACAGCTGATTACCTTAAGGTAATCCTTACTTATGAAGCCCCAGTACTGTACTTCCTCCACCTGCAAAGGAATCTTGCTATTACGGTACAGTAGTCATTTCAGCTTAACTTTTTAAAATAGATTCTACTCCTTGGCAATGACAGCTCATGCAATATTCCTGTTAAAGAAATTACAACAATGCAAAAACGTCATTGATCTTGGATATAAACTTGCTTTTTCAGAGTTTAGGTTTAATTCTGTCCAGCGGTATTTGAAACATCAATACTCTCATTTCAAACCACAGTATATAAATTCAAGAAATTTTCCCTCTTGCAGGATCATTACTACTTGTGCTTTAGGATGTACATTAAAGCTATTCCAGTCTTATTTCCTATTTTTGGCTTCCATATTTCACCCTCTTGTATTATAACCTGTGCTGTAGGGATTTTTCTAACTGTTCTTTTTTTTCCTGTTAGTGAAGCTGAGCAAGAAATCTTGTAAAGATGGATAAATACATTAGTATGTAATGAATGTCACAGTTGCCTGAAACAAAGTGAGAGGAAGAAAATTAGGGGTTTAAGTGGCTTTTTATTAAAACTGACTTTTCAGGTAATTAATATATTCTCAGAACATAAACCCAGGCTATAGCCTGTATATACTGAATATTCTGAGTATAATTATGTATACTTATTAGTATACTTATTGAGTATATATATTTGAAGCACATAATTACGTCCTTAATTTTAATCTGTGCTTGCCACCTAAAAACTATGACTAGGTACTTTCAGCTCCAAGAAAATTGTAAAGAACATAGGGAACTTTATATTCAGCAGCACATAGCTCCTCTAGGTTTATTTCTCACCAATTGTCCCAGTCTTGAATTGGTGCTGGCACGTCTACGTAAGTTATAAAGAACACCAGGACAAATTATACAATTTATTTATTTATTTATTACTCACAAACATTAGCAGCTCCTTGTATTCCGCGCCCACCCAACCCATAGTTCCATTCAAGAACAGTGAAAATAGCAAGACCTTAGTTTGAGCTCGTGAGCAGTGTAGAATTAGAGAGTCCATAGATATAGAAAAAAAAAAACCCAATTTTTCAAGCTTCTAACAAATATTAAACTTGCTATAATAAGTGTCTTTTGCACTTTTTCTCCTTCCATCAGCCACGTGGTCTTGCGTTATTAGGTACTATATAGCTACTGAGTACCATTAAAATGTCAAAAGTATTAGAAGGCTGATACTGGACAGAGGCCTGGGAGAGTAGATTCTTCTCTAACTTGAATTCTGGTCTCTGGAATAGAACAATGCTAAAATATAGAATGTGAAAAGTTATTCAGAGGAAGCTTCTAGGAGGCTTGTTTTCTGTACTTGCACAAGCTCTGGTCCGTATACATACCTGGAATATTTCTTAACGGCTCCTGGAAACATTTCATACTATTTCTGTAGAGGAAGCTACCAGACAACCTATTGCACCATTCCACTAGATATGATCCTGAGCAAACTAACGTCGAAGCTGGCTGTGTTTTGAGTGAGAGGTTAAATTAGATGGCTTCACTAAGGCCACTTCTAGCCCAAATTATCATGTTTCAGCAGTTATATGCAAAAGGGTTGAGGGGCAGTGGTGGCATAATTTCACGGAGTACAAGTAGTAGTAATAAGTGGTATTAACTCAAAATCAGCTCTTGAAGTAAAGCTACATCCAAGCTATTATTTGTCACTTGCGTGTGTCTGGCAGAATAGTGTATTTCTGATAGATTACATAGCTGGTTTAGATCATATTTTGCAAATAAATAGGAAAACAAAGCTTTGGAAGTTTATTCATTATATTTCGACCGATTTTCACAAGTGCTAACTATAATTAAGTATTTGGACTGTCATCTTTCTGGAACAGGAAAGCGTACTTAAGTGTACTATATCTTTTATTCTGATAAACAGATTAAATGCAATTTGAGACAGAAGTTAAATTTATCACTATTTACTGGCAGTTAAATGGAATTTATCAAATGTTTTGGTGGCTCCTCAGATTTTTATCTACAGTTGGAGATGCTAATAATATTTAATCTCTATGACCTAAAGCTAAGAACTATCGCTATACAACATTTGATCCAGCACTTCTACCAGTCCAATGCGGAAATAGCAGATATAACTCAGAATTAATTGCACAATATTTAAAAGGTTTGATCAGTGATAATTTGATAAAACCCAGCTGTTTCATCAATGTGTTTAATAGCTCAATTGCCCAAACTACCAAAGAAAAATACATTTATGGTGCTTGTTTAAAACATTCTTATGAAATATTTTAAGGCAGAGGCTTAACAGTTTAGCTATTTACAAAGATTATCCTGCTATAAACAAATTAACATTTGTATCCATATCCAGCATGACTTCTTCAGTAGCTGATAGTCTAAGTCTGTGTTTATAAGCAATTTAATATAAAAATGCCTTTTTTTTTTTTTTAGGAAGTATGTTTCCTCACATCCAATTGCACACTTTGTATTCGTTACGGTTGTGCCAGCATTGACCAGAAACCAACACATATAACAATAGCGGAAGTAAAAAGCAACCTAGATTTACTTCCAAGAGTCCAGGCTTGCATATTAATTGAGTAAATATTTTATTTAAACAGTTGTTTTACAGAATTATGGTATGTAGTACACAAATTTCATCACAGTGGTCAACTTTATTAGGTACACAAGGCTGTTAAACAGTGAGCTCACCTCTGAGTCAAGAACTCCATGTCTTCTACATGACAAAGTAACTTCCCAGGAATGTCACAAAAAGAATAAACAGAAACCAAGAGAAAAACAAACATATAACAAATATTTTTTTTTTAATCAACAGAAGTACTGTGTGCACCTTTATAAATAAGTACATAATTCTAAAAGAAAATAACATGGATCATGTTCATTCAGTACCCTATTGTTAGAGTCAATAGCACATCGGGAAAACCCGACATCCCTTAGGATGTTGACTCAAATGTAGAGACATGAATGGAGGAACAGATGAATTGAATACATAGCAGTGCCTAAACCAATAAACAGCAGCTGGTTTACAGTAAAGTAAAACTTTCATACACCTAACATGAAGCAGCAGCCCAGATATGGCACTTACCCCAGTTAGTCATCTCTCTACATAAAGAGCATTTTCCAGGAAATGGGTAGGGCAGTTAGCACTTCAGCTGTTCATGCTGCAGTAGAATAGAAACCATGGGAAACTAACAAAACCCCCTAATCCTAGATTATGTCTTTCACTGATTCAACAACAACCATCTAATTTGCAAGATGCTATTCCTAGATATAGAAAAATGTGAGAAAAACAGAGGTGTATTTGAAGTAAATGAGAAGTGAATTACAGCTCTGTAAAAAAAAAACTGATGAGAGGCTCAACTTCAGAAACCATAACTCAAATATCCAGTAGAGAAGGAGTCAGAAAACAACTTAGGGTTATTATATATTACAGACAACCCATAATTAAGATAAGCTGAATAAACTGTTGGCATACTCTACCAGACAGAGAACACGCACCACTGAGTTCAGTAGTTTTATCAAGTTTCCTTACAAGAACTGTATGCAAACAGAAAAGAACAGCACATTCTGCTTTTTTATTTCCTTCACCAGCCAGAATAGCAAAACCATTCTCTTAGGACCAGAATCTCTCTCACTTTTCATGCCAAAGCCTTTGAATTCTTTTCAGCTCTGTCATACATTCATTTTATACCTTTGCTCTTCTTTTCAATGACATTCCTTTCATCTCATACTCCAGGAAACACCTTTCTTGGCTCCTTACAGTATAACAAGATCAAATTCTGTATTTACAGTTTAGTTTTACAGTTTTTTCCAGACAACCAATTTTTGAGGCCAAACCAATACAGACTTACATACTGAAATAATGTACTAAAACAATAATATCAGAGTGGTTTTATGGACTCTTTACAAGTATTGTTATCCCCACATGCAATCATTAGTTAATTTCATTCTCATTAGATACAATAGGAACTGGAAGCACAGATGTATTAAATCAGAACATAAAGATACACTATAGTCTATGTTAGGACTACCAACATCCACACATGGGTAACTTTTCTGCTAAAAAAGAATTTGGGAAATAAATTTTATGAAAAGCACTACTGTTTTGGTCTTGACCTGCCCTTAATATCTTCATATTAATAGTATTATAATCACTGTGCTCATGAAGAAAATAGTTTATTGGGACATGCATAAGTCACTTAAGACCCAACATTCTCTACTGTGATTAGTGGCTTTGAAGCCACAGTTTGTAATAAAGGAATGTAAGCCAGGTCATATGGAACTGACATAAAGAAGACTGTATATAAAAAACCAGTGTGCTCATACAAGCTTTCATAAGCAAGCTTCTGTCAGAAACACCCCGAAAATTCAGAGAACACTGAGGCTCCCTGTTAAACAACTGTAGAAGAAAATCTTGAATATTTAAATAATTTTCAACTCATTTAATAAGATTGTTTCTACTGTTCCTTATACAGTGACAGCTGATGAACCTTCTAACCAGATTAATCTCTGTAGCAGCAGACTCTTTAGAGTATGCAGTTCTGCACTGATGCTTTTCTGGTCACTCTCTAATTTATTGTCTTTGTAGTTTTAAGAAGCAAAGTCCAGCACATTCCAATAACAACCATATTGTTCGCAAGACATTACAGGTCACTGCAGCTGGAATGCCAGTCCTCCACTGTTCCTTTTTTTTTTCTTCCAGTTTCTCTGAAAGAGACAGACACAAAAATGGAGCTCCTCAGACAAGTCATACGTGCCTTTTTCACAATTTTGAAATTGCTCTATCTGTAACTACTGCAGAAAACACTGAATCTGCATCCCTGAAGTGACTCAGTAATTTTTCAGACATTAAACTGAACATACACTCTGTAGTACTTGGAAGATGCAGTCTCCAAAATAAAACCAGACAATAAAACCAGACAAGTTTCCTTGCTAGAATTCATCTAAGAAACTACCTTCATAAAATATACTTGGAAGTAACCCATACCAATAATTAGTAACGAGACATCAGACAACTATGTTTCAGTTATGGCATTGCTGATAAGTGTGACACAGAGGCATGACATACAATATTCTGGAAAAAGAGAAAAAAGATTAAATAGTTCTCACCAAGGCTTTCTAAACATTGTATTGAATAAAAGGAAGCCTTATTCATATACAAACATTCTTCTTGTCAAAATCAGTGACAGGTAGTACAAGACAAAAGCCAACTTCATTATCAAAATATTATCAAAAAATTGTCACAGATTAAGTCAGGTTCTGAAACTACTATTAGTTGATATTTCTTATTCTGAGTTGATTCAAATCAATTTCACAGATAGCAATGTTACTTTTGGAAATCATCTCAGCCACCCAGAAAGCCACACTAAATGGTAGCATTAAAAAGCCATCATGACTGTGCTATAACTGCACTTCTATTAGCACCGTTTTAGAGTTGTTTCCTAACACCAGCTTATGGACATTTGGGTTATAACATGATATATATGCCTGTGCAGCTTGTTGGAGGGAAAAGCTAGAGAGATTTCTTCTCTCTACAATTTCTCTATATAATTAAGTATAGAAAGTCAGCCTACGCTTCTGAGTTAAGCCTTCTGCCAGTTTCTGATATTTACATTAAAGAAAAAAAAGTTTTACTGTGCTCTGTAATTTATCATCTCTCCACAAAATCTACACTTTCCCCGCTAAGCATTAGGAACTTTTATAATCCCAAGATGACAAAAAAGCTACAAATTTCCATGACATTATAGAACACATATCCTCAAACTTTTTCTCCCTAAACTCAGTCCCTAATGTAAAGGGGCTTTAGATAACTTGCTGAAACATATTTTATCCACATTAACAAGTAGCTCAAGAACTGTTTCTGGTCATTTTCAGGACTGGTTCTGGTCAGTGGACAGTGAATTGTTGTGATCAATAAATTAACTTTTACCTCTGAGCTGGAGAAGCTGTTTTCAACCACAATACTGCTTAGACAACTGTATTTTAACTTATGCCATAACTCTACTCATATTCCAGCTCTCAGATTATTTGTGAAAATTATATTCATGTATTAACAAAGCAGGATTATTTTTCCTCCTACTTTCCCTCATGACTCCAGCACAACTACTATGAGACTGGAGGATTCTACCATAAGCACTGGTCCATTTCACCATGACATTAGTTTCATGTCACCTAGACATTTACAACATTTAGGAATGGATAAAAGACTTCAGTCTTTTACATTTTATATTTAAAATTTTTTACTGCAAATTTTCACAGATCTTGGGGACGTGGGTGTTTAGCCTCATATAGACCCAAGTGTATACTCCTATGACTCTTCTGCCACTTTTCCCTGATTCATAAGCGCACGGGGATTGCTGGTATGCCATTGACCCTTATTTTAAATAGTACCTCAAGCATAAAATGAGTAACACAAATGTGCTTTATTTTATTAGGGAAATACACATGAAGACTGGACGTACTCATGGTACCTGACCCAAACCCCTGTGAAACATTATTCAACTCTATACCAAAGGCTCAGGTACAGTCCTCCGGCTATTTTCAATGAAGTTAACTGAGAATACACGAGCAAAGTCATCCATACAGTAGCCTTCAGGTGCCTTGTTTCCCCTCAAAGCAGTGAACACAGAAGTTTGCTGGTCACTCCAGCTGGTTTGCTTTGTTTTTTTTTAAAAAAACAACAACAGCAACAGCTTGTCGTTCTTTTTCATTAAAACAACTCTCTACCAGGATTAAAAAACAAGTTTATACAAAATTTACAGCTTTCTCACCCTTCAGATATAGTTATATCTGACACAAACCGTCGATGATGACAGCGGCTTCCCTCATGGCCTGTGCAGGCAGCCGCACAAGCAGGTTCTGCTGGGAGAGGCAGAAGGGGCAACCATGTCAGAGGTGAGCACGGCCGCAGTGGTGGCTGCCAAGGGGAACAGGTGTGCTCTGCCGGGCCTTCCAATAATATGAAACTGGGGGGGATCATCTGCTGCTTCAAAACATGTTTCCTCAGTCTGCCATCATTTTCTCTGAGCTCCTCTCCCCTAAGTGATTGCCCACCCCACCGCCTCCTGCCACCATGTTGCACACCTGCAGGGAGCACCATTTCCTCCCCTGCCTGCGCCCCCTTTCAATCCTGCTTTCCACTATCTAGGCCTGGGCTTTTTTGATTCTCCCTTCACTTTTGACAAACATCTTCCTTACAGCTTGAACAGGGTGGGATTAAGAAGTCCAAGAACCAAGGTGAGCTTTTTAACAGCTTGTGCAATTAACTTAACACCCCTTGCATCAGCCTGCTCATAGCTGGCTGCCAGCATGAAATAATCTGACAGCTTGCATATGTTTTGAGATGTGTATGATTGTCTGAAGTTGCAGCTGTCATCATTGGTATCCTTTAGGCACCATGGGGAGAGGGAAGGAAGCTGAAAACAAGAAGCACTTGCTCCCCAGAGGGAAGGAAGCAGGTCTTGCCATAATATTGCAGGATGGCTGCGGCTGTGCCAGAGTGTGCTGGGAAGGAGGTGGCCGTGGCCCACTGGTGGCTGCACAGGGAACAGTGGTGCTGGCTTTTAGTCCTTAGGTGAGTAACCTTACTTTTCTAATTGTGTGATTTAATGTTTTCCTGTTTTCAGGATTATCAGCGTTTCCTAGTCTCTGTACAGGAAGGGGAGATTGGACTCAGCATGTAGTTTGGGGAATGGGTGAGGGGTTGTGTTTTGCTGTGTGCTGTATGTTAAACAATATAGCTACAGGTACCATATTTTTGTTCATGTAATAATTCTAATAGAAAAATATTTTCAAGACTTGTTTCAGTAGGTGCTTATAGTATGCTTGGGAAATTCTGAACCCACTTGTTTTGTTCCATATAGTTAAGTATTATTTATATTTGACTTTCTGAATTTCCCTTACTTCGAAATGCTTTTTTTCTTTCTGCTTTCAATGGTACCAAAGCCAAACTGTTCTTAATCCCCACGGCTGCTCCTCTCTGCTTTCTTTTTAGGAACAAAGTTAATTTCCATTACCTTCCTTGTGGGTGGGAACCACGCTGAGTTTGAGATATGAGCTTGTTTTTTAAGAGCTGCTTGGGCTGGAGCAAAGCCTGGGGGATTTGGAAAACCCAGTCCGCATTGTATGAGAGGTGAAGGGAGAAGGAAAATAAAAAATGAAGAATAAAACCAGAGGTAGGGATAGAGGAAGGCTTATCATACCGTTAGAGTATGGTTTGAGGAAGTAGAAAGAAAAATGAGGCCAGGAGAGGTGACTAAGTATTGGGAAGAGAGAACTGAGTAGAAACTGGAAGATGTGCCCTATGTGCCTCCTGATAGGGGAGCTGCTTTCTCAACACCTGCTTAAAAGGCCTCTTTTCTTTTTAAGGTGTTTCAGGCTGTATTTTGAATTTGAATGTATATATGTGCTTTTGTGGTTGAAATGTAAAGGTATATTCCCATTGTACATATATTTTAAAAAAGCATAGATCTTTTTTTTTTAAACTGTATTTTTCTTTTCCAGCTGAATGCTGGGGTTTCTAATGCCTGCCTGTAAAATATTTATCCATTTTATAAAATGCAGGTTCAGTAGAAACTTTTACAAAAATCTTTGGAAATAAGCTGTTACTGTGTGATACAGATTGTAAATTTTAATTGGAAGGCAAGTTCTCTGCTTGAATGCCTCAATAGGAATTTTTTTAAAGTTGAATATACAGTACACAGTGCTTAGAGAGTCTAAGTTAAGTCTTGTGCAGGTCAGCAGCATACCTGAGCTATTTCTTACTTTTTTCTTTACTCTAGACCTGTAGGGTTTTAAGAGTAGTTGGGGGTTTATGAGTCAGCAGTGTATTCTTTACAAAATCTAGTGAGTAAAGAGCATGTTGTTCTTTATCTATATATTAACATAGCATATTTTATTTATGTTCAAATTATTTATAATGTTTTATGTATTTTAAAAAAGATAAATATTTAAAAAAGATACATTTGCTGCAAATATTTTCAAATAATATATATTTAAATTTTGTATTAAAATCAGTTTTATTCCAACAGCTTCTGTGGAGGCTTGATGGTCTCTTCAACTAAATGTTATGACAATTCACAATATGTGAAACCATTTCTAGTAGATTTCTGTAATGAAAATTAAGATCATGTGGAAGTAATCAAGAATTTATTTTGGTACTGTAGAAGTAAGTGAAAGACTTGTGGTGTTGTATAGAAATTCCTCCTAGTGCATTTAAAAGCTCCACTGGCAGTGTCTAAAGATAGTTTGATCTAATTACCACTGAGAGGCTGTAAACTACAGGAAACTCTGTTCAGTATCCCATGTGTTATGGTCTCTGCCAAAAGAACTCCAGGCACAAATCAATAATTATTTTCTAGGACCAGTTTGCTATTTCCATGCACCCAGATTACTGTATCAGTATTTTGCTCAGAATTATTACCTTACCCAATAAAAGTCATGAATTTCCTGGCTTTATGTTGCTACCCTATTATATCGTAACAGGATGCTTCTGACCCATGAAAAAGGAATGCACATGAAAGTTGCCATGCTGAGATTAACACTATGGTCCGGAAAAAGTCCAGCCAGAATTCTTGAAAGCCAGCCAAACTTTCCAAGAAGTTAAAGTAGAAGCAAATAGCACATTTGCACTTTTAAAAATCAAAACACTTTTTTTCTGTTTTGCTTTTTAATATTGTTGTCTTACCTGAGCTGTAGATCACTTATATTCTTGAACGTGTCTTTTCTTTTATGTATCTGTTTCTGCTATATATATTCCCAGTGGCAAACCAATGAATGCATGGTGTCTGGTTCAGTATAAGAGCAGAACCCTTCACTCTTGCATGTATTGAGGTAAATTCTGATTATACTGTTCTTTGAAGCCCCAAACTCTTATGATGCAAACTTAATAACCTTTCTGCCTATAGCACAACAATTATAATTAGCATCACTGGGCTTAATACACAACATTTTTGTCCACTGGGAAGAACAGAACTGGATGTCATTGGTAATCTTCAGAACAGAAGGAATACTCCGTAAATGTACTTTGCCAGCCAAGTGTTAGAATTTTGCACGTGCATTATATTTTTACAAAGAAGTTAGAATTTACTACAATACCATGATATCCCTGCAATTTTTAAATGAGGTTTAGTATTAATATTCAAAAATCAAGCTTTATTGGAGGCTTCAAAAATGTCTCTAGATTGCCCAAATGTTAATCCTTAGACTGACAGGAGCAAGCAACATATAAATTTGCAAATTGCAGATGATTTATGGTGAATGAAATACATTTCAGAGAAGAAAAGCTAATGAAATTTACATTTTGGCTTTGTTATGAGTGAACTATAGTTGTTTTGTTTGAATGATTATTATGAAGTTTTTCAGCTGTGAATAAAAACTACACACAAACAAACACGGGAAGCTTGCAGATGTCTCCAAATGCTGATTCATTGTGTTGGGTTCAAATAACAAATTTTGTATTTCTCTAAGCTTGTTGCTGTGCAAGCTAAAAAGAATTCCCAAATAGGTGCAAGCAATTAAAATATCCCATGAGGAAGAATAGGCTAGGTGGCTTAACCACTCCAGCAATGAAGTAAATGCCCTTATTTGGAATTCTGAGAAAACTTGAGGGCTGAGCAGTTTCAGAGATTTTCACACAGATGAATACTAGACAAATGGCCTACATAGCTTGAATATATCTACCCACTATATATCTTAGAGGTATTTGGATGCTTGAATGTGAAAGTTTGTTCATTACTTGCCAAACTTGATGGTAAAACTCCAGAGCAAGAGGAGATTTGAGTCCAGTCTCACTTTGCTGTGACTTTCAACTGCTTTTCTGCAGTTCTTTTCCCTATGATATGAGGAAATTATCACCATTGTAAAAGAGCTCTGGCATCTCTAAATAACCTGCTGCTGGATGCTTTATCTTCTATTTTTTTCTATATGGTGGGTAAGCCTTTTCATGTGCATCCTAGTTTTCAACCAGTTTGTTACATGTGTTACTTTGTATCACAGTACTCTCAGGGGCTAAACCTTAGCCCGTCTAATTCAATGCATGTTTTAGAAGGCCTCTGTTATTTACATGAATGTTTATGTTTTCAGTGTTCTGTTTCTTCACTGTTATTTTACTGCTGAGTGGTATTCTACTGCAAATGATTTGATAAGACAGTCAGGTAATTGTTAAAGTCCATTACCTTTCTGTGTCATGACACCAGCAAGAATTCCCTTTAAAATGTCTAAGAGGAAATCTACAGTCCTCCTAACATATTAACGTCTTACTGTAATCCTGGAGTATTTTGAGAAAGCAAAAAACACAAGTATGTATTTATAAGCTTCATTTATGTTTTGACTACAATAGTCTGATAGATACGATATATCTGACCAGCGTTGCCTTGTTCTATGTAACAATTGCTTTTCCTCTTGGGCAAAACCCAACGGAACTCCGTTCAACTTCTGCTTTACTTCACAGATGTTACCCCAAGAGAACTGATTTTTGTATTTACTTATGTTTATATTCTGAGCTTAATGTCTTTTTCTGTATAGTAGGTAGCTTCTAAGTAAGTTAGTAGAATGGCGTGAGTGTAATAAAGCAGAATCCAACTTCGTGCAATAGGCCAGTAGTTGTTCTCTGTCTACCTACTATATGTAATATCTGCCTTCTTAGAAGCACTGCTAAATGGAGTGATGCAGTACTTCCAATGTAAGTGTTAGAAAAAACAGTAGCAAAAAGAGATGCTTTGTAGGTGAAGTGTGCATTCTAATGTATCTACATACTAATGTATCGTGGGATTTGTTGAACAACAGTTTTTCATTCACTTTATCTGTTGTCTTAATGGCATCTGCAAACCTCTATCCTACTCCCTTTTGCCTAATCCTCTTCCACCTGGAGTGTTCCGGCTATTTTAAGCCATCCTCTTAAGGCAGCTGTTACATTCTCCTGATTATTTTAGTTACCTTTCTCTAATTTCTCAATGTCCTTCTTAAAATATGGCAAACCAAAGTACACTCGGTATTCAAGATGCAGCCATGCTATGGTCATATAAAGAGGCAACATGGCACACAGTGAATATTCCTAAAATACTATGGAAGTCATAAGGCAAAAAGGAAATCACATAGGGAAATTCAGCTTCCTGGACAGTTATGGCATTTGGATGTCTTCTGTCAGCTTAAGCTCTTACACTGTCAGCCTAAGGTCCAAGAGTCAGGATGCAGATTTTGATATTTCAGGTATCATAAGGTATAGATCATGCATGTAAAGACTTACCTTGCTATGAAGGAACTAAGTGTACAGTTGGTGTGATGACTGGATCTGCTCGTCATCTTTAGTATATCTCTCATTATTTTTATATCTGTATCCTTACCTAAAATGAGGAAGAAAGAATTATTTTAAGTTTACTTACCAATACTTATTCTNGAAGGAACTAAGTGTACAGTTGGTGTGATGACTGGATCTGCTGGTCATCTTTAGTATATCTCTCATTATTTTTATATCTGTATCTGGCAGAGGACTTTGTTACGTATAACTAGACTTCTTGAAGTTTTATAAATCCTTTTTATTTTCCAAATAAATACTCTAACACAGTAATAGGGATGTCTAGCACCAGTTTAGTCTAACTGCTCTGTGGTTTAGAACTTAGACAAATTACTCAATATTAAATCAGTTCAGAATTACTGAATTCAAATCATTCTCAGAGGTAAGTTGTGCTTCTTCATAAGCTTGCCCCATTGGCACTAGGTGACTATTTAAATTTCAAATATAATTAGGCAAGAAAATATTTTCAGTTCTTCCTGATTTCATTACTTTTCAGCCTCCTAGTAAACTTCCAAGCCAAACTCACTCAAAGTTGTAGAATTCTTAGTTTACAATTGAGTTCAAAGTTTATCTAGGATTATGACAGTTTTCTTGAGCTGAAGTTACATGGTATCTCAGCTAAACATAAATATAAATTACATCAAGCTAAGTATTTACCTTGGGTATCTTTCAGTCTTTGTATACTTGATATTAACATATTCTGGTTATGAGAGAATAACAAACTTTTTGTAGTCAGTTTGGGTTTTTTTCCCTTACCTTCAGTGTTGCCAATATATTGAGTGTGCTTTTACTTTATGTACTTGCTTTAATAAAATAGCTAATAACTGTCTTAATTCCTTGCCAAATTTGGAATATGCTAGTCAGACATGCCTGTGATTTTTAGCAAAGACAGGAAATGCTATTGGGTATGACCCACTTCCATTTTCACTTCTCTTAGGGTCCTCTTACTACTTTTATTTAAAGACAGGAAAATAGTAAATTGATCATACGTCAGTGTATGTGGCTTGCAGTGTGATACGCCATAGAACCTGGGGTTTGCAGATGTCCTGGTTTGAGGACACAACAGCAGAATTGCTTAGTAGTTGAGTAAACTTTATCTCGATTTTTTGACAGCCATGCAAGTAAAACATTACAACCACAAAGAAACTGCAGTCAGATGGAAACTAACTAAACTATATTGACCTGAGGAAATGTTAATATACTTATAACACACACACACATATGCTTTGAATTCTTATATTCTGTTGTAAGTTAGCTCACAACAAGTTTCTCTCACATTTTGTTTGCCATGCAACTGTTCCTTAAATAGCTTTTCCACATGGTCACTGTGTAGTTTGAGAGAAGAAATTAGAAAAGAATTTATACCACTCTCTCCACGGGTTCTGTTATAAAATATCTATCTCCTTTTGGGAATAAGGGGAAAGTAGGAGCTTTCCAAAAACTGAAATATGCAGTGTGCAATGCCAATTTTCAGTTTTAAGTAACTGAGTGATTCACATAAGATTCCAAGCTAATATGTGTCAAAGTACATTTAGATTGTTATAGCAGTTGGGAATACAGAGAAGATGGTAACTGTAAATAAACTGATGATACTTTCAACCCAAATAGTGCCTTCCAAAAGCTAGAATTCAGACATCAGTCCCCAGTGAAAAGACTTATTTACCACAAGGTCACAAAACAAAATACTGTTATGAAAATAAATTTTTCAATAGCACTATGGTTGACACTTCTGTAATTGTGACTGTAATGATCAGGAGTTTGAGGAAGCAGGTAGAGGGACTTGCTTTTTAAGGCCATCTGACAATATCAAGAATATGGTACTATTTGTCTTGTAAACACTGGTCAGACATCAATAGAACTACAGAGATTGTATATATATTTCAAATCCTTCTCAAATTCCTTCGATCTCTAAAATAGAAGCTCAGATTGCATATGAAAACAAAAGTACTCGTGTTCCTCTCATAAGCTCATCTTTATTTGCTTCAGTGTACCAAAACATTTTCAGAGATGTCAGCCACCTAGGGAGCTTTCATAGGGTGTCTCTTCATCATGCTGCTGTGACGTGGGCTCTGAGTCTGCATCAGAGGAAAGAAGAGCTGTTATGAAGAAATGGAAATAGTGATGAGAACAGTGATGAGATACAAATGAGGATGCAAAAAAGGAATCATTGAACCTGGAACAAAATGGGTTGAGAAGAAAACTTGTGACAGGAGAAGGAGCAAGAAAAATGAGTAGGAAAAAAAGCAATAATATTTATACTATAACAATATGTTGTTATTAATGGACCAGTGTCAAGTTGGAGGCCTGTAACCAGTGGCATCCCCCAGGGATCAATACTCAGTCCAGTCTTGTTCAATATATTCATCAATGACCTGGATGAGGGGACAGTGTATCCTCAGCAAGTTTGCTGATGATACCAAACTGGGAGGGGTGGCTGACACTCCAGAGGGCCACGCTGTCATCCAGCGTGACCTGGACAGGCTGGAGAACTGAGCAGAGAAGAACGTAATGAGGTTCAACAAGAGCAAGTGTAGGGTCCTGCAGCTGGGGAGGAAGAATGCTAGGAACCAATATAGGTTAGGGGTGGACCTGCTGGAAAGCAGTTCTGAGGAGAAGGATCTAGGGGTCCTGGTAGATAATAAATTATCCGTGAGCCAGCAATGTGCCCTTGTCGCCAGAAAGGCCAATGGAATCCTGGGCTGCATAGGGAAGAGTGTGGCCAGTAGGTCGAGGAAGGTCATTCTCCCCCTCTACTCTGCACTGGTGAGGCCGCAACTGGAATACTGTGTGCAGTTCTGGGCTCCACAGTTCAAGAGAGACAGGGAACTGCTGGAGAGAGTCCAGCGGAGGGCAACCAACATGACTGAGGGATTGGAGCATCTGCCTTATGAAGAAAGGCTGAGAGAGCTGGGACTCTTTAGCCTGGAGAAGGCCGAGGGGAGACCTTATTATTGCTTATAAGTATCTAAAGGGTGGGCTGAAGGAGGGTGGACCCAGGCTCTTTTCAGTGGTTCCCAGTGACAGGATGAGGGGCAACGGGTAAAAGTTGGAACATAGAAAGTTCCACTCAAACACAATAAAAAACTTCTTTACGGTTAGGGTGCCAGAGCACTGGAACAGGCTGCCCGGGGAGGTTGTAGAGTCCCCTTCTCTGGAGATTTTCAAGACCCGCCTGAATGCAGTCCTGAGTATTGTGCTCTAGGCAATCCTGCTTTAGCGGGGGAGTTGGACTAGATGATCTCTAGAGGTTCCTTCCAACTCTGAAAATTCCATGATTCTGTGATTCCGTAATAGCGTTTGACCTCGAGAATGCCAGGCAAAATACAAAGGCAGACTGTAAAAGAAAAAGAACACCTTCCTTTAAAAAAAAAAAAAAAAGATCAGATTGTGTTCCAGGTATTTGGACTGTCAAAGTACTTTGTGCAACCAGAGTTCTATATACTTATAGCATAGCTGAACAACAAAACAGGCAAATTGAAGACGTGCCCTATTTGTCGGAGCAACACCAGACAGCTTCAGTAACTTGATGGGGCCCCACTCTTACTGCTCGTTTTTTTCCAGCATTCTGCAAAGATGGTTTCAATCTGTACACAAACCATTTATTTTTTTTCTCTTGATTCGTGTCTGCTTGACAATAGTATACTTGAAATTATCTCTTCTGTCTATGGGACATCAATTATTGCCATCTATTGCATACAGGTATGAACAGAGAATGTGGTCTGCTGTGAGGGAAGGAGAATGGAAAGGGAGGAACTAAGAAGGAAAATGACTGCTGGTGTATGAGTGGGGAACGGTAGATAATAGAGGTTTTATTGGAATACTACCTAATGTAGTTTTTATACTAATAATGAGAGCTTGAGCATTATGTTATTACCTGTTAGATCTTGCATGTTCAATTAGAATAACTATAGCCAGCTATGTGAGTGTTGCACAGGGGCAGTAGATACCAGAGGTAACGTGCTCCAGAGCACAGGCTGCTGGAACACTTTTGGAGGTTGCACGTGTGACAGTGGTAATGATGCACCATTCAGCAGCTAAATCAATCTACAAGGCTCCCTTTGAGGAGAATAATGCAGAGAATCATTTGAAGAATTTATGCTTCTGCATACCTACTTACGTAGATTTATAGTGAGGGAGGGAGAGACACAATGGGGAACGTCTCTCTGCTTTTGAATCCCTTTGACTTTTGCCTCGTGTGAGTCCTGATATGTTCTACTTCTGCCTGCCTCAGCCCATAAGTGAAGCTTTGGGTTGCTTCCCCATTCAGGCCCAGGTACAAGAAAACTCTCCCTGGTTTTAACAGTACTATGCAGTAAATTCCCAGTGGAGCTTGGCAAGCACTTTTAGTGGGCACTTGGTTATCTATCTATCTTGTCATGGTCTGACAGGCGGTAGTGTGCTGTGAAAAGCTTAGAAATGTCATTCTGTCAATTCCATGACTGGCTCTGGGATTTAAAAGCAGCTTCATCTAAGATTGTCATGATTATTATTTCTTTTTAATGCAGTTATAACTGAGGGTTGGGTGGGTTTTTTTTTTATTTCCAAATATAGATCTCTCAACTTGGAATTAGGGAAATTTATTTTTTAGTCTGTATTACTGGCAATCAGTAAAGAAACACTGAGTTAGTACAGGTTCAAGAAAAGGTCTGTTTAACTGTCTAACCCACCGTAATTAAAATGTGACATTGTAGGTGTGGATTGCAGGAACTTTTTTTAACAAACTCTCTCTAATTCACCCCTTTTCTCTATCAGTGTGTTTATACATAGTACTGCCCTCTACAACATCATTTGGAACTGCTCACATGTTTATGGTTAGCTTTCCCATAGGAGGCTGTAAATCCTAGCGCTAATAACTAATAAATACGTTGAGTCTGCTTATGGAAGTATTTCTGGTTCCAATATCCACAGCGAGCTGTAAAATGCAACTGACAGTGCTAATGTTTGTTTATGGGAAGATCATTTAGAGAAGATTAATCTGATTCCCTCTGCTCAACCCTTAAATGAATAAATTGGAGGTCTTGGTGGACATACAGGCCAAAGTTGTTGCAAATACTTGAAGGGAAACATTTTGAGCAATATTTTTACATCTTCTGACCCTAGCAGGCACTCTTTAAATAAATGTTTAGCAAAACTATAATGGCTAAATATTTACTACTAATAAAAATTTACTTAAATACTGTCTGTTTCTCTATAGAGATACTTCACCAGTTTATAAAGAAACTAAAAGCAGAACTTGCAATTAGTTGACCTTGCAGAAATCTATTCCAAAATCGTTTAACAGTCAACAGTTTATGTAAAATTTAGCTTAGTTATAACAGGAGAATAGAGGAAGGAAGAGAAGACTTGGCCATGTACATATCTGGAAAACTGTCTTGCACTAAACCTTATTGTTTTGGACAAAGTTAGTAAATGAGCATCCCATCTGGTATAGTTTTACAGAAAAGCAAGCCCTTTCTTTTCTGAGCAGCTGTACTGTTGTACTCAGTGGCAGACACAAAAAGAAAGGAAGCAAACAAATGCAGTACTGGCAGGATTTTGGAAGAAGTAATGAAGATTCCAACATCTGCAGGATTTTTTGAACCCGTCGAGAATTTGTATACTGTGCTTGTATAGTCCTTTCACCTTCACTATCCCCTAGCACAGCCCTTTGTGTTCATTTGCCCTGACATGTTGTTCACAGAAAGATGGATGCATATGATCGAACAGGAAAAAGTGGTAGAAAGTACTTTCATTAGAAGACAGTATGATGATGGTAAATTTGGAAGACTAAGTATTTACCCTAGTACCACTTTTAGTTTTCTCCACTGTCTGAGAACGGCATCTTAATTAGGATGTTGTAAGTTCTTGTTTTAAGCCAGTGAAACTTTTGTGCCCATACTGAACATATTACCAAGTCTAAGTGTAGTTACAAAGACCAGTAGCCAATATTAGTGTTTTAACTATATTTAAGAAGGTTTTATACAAGTAAGGATCTGACAGACTGTCAGAAGGGGGTTAAAATCAGACAGCTAAAAGATGACTGGCTCTGAAATACTTGCTCTAACATTCACTGTCAGATGTGAACAGTTTATCTTTCTGTTAGGCTAAAAACTGTGGCAATTCAGCAGCAGACCTATGACCCTCCATTAGGCTGTGAGGCTGATGCCCAGGGGCAATGGCAGCTTCAGACACTTGATTTTCTTCTGCTGCTGTGAGTCTCTTTGGAGTTTCAAGCTGTGGACAGATATCCTAATCCATTTGCTCCATTGGCTGAAGAGTTTGATTTGTCCATAATGAGTTAAAGAGACATCTGACAAGCCATTCATCCAGCAGATTTGAGAGGATAGTGAAATGGAGTGGGAGTCTAATAATGAGGAGCTGGGGACAGTAATTTAGTTCTTACTGCATCTCAGCCAACAAAGATGTGCCTACAATATATGTGAGATGTAGATGGGTTAGCACTGCCTTCTGTTATTTGGTCAAATATTATCAGAACACTAAGCAATTCAGTACATGTATTTTATTTTACATTAATAACTAAGAGTGAAGGATGGTTCAGTCCCCCATTATAACTAAGTTTTCTTTCCAACTAACAGTACTTGGGCTATCCAGTGACAAATCTCAACAAATATGGCATGTACGTTTTACAAAAGTGAAGCAGAGAACTCTACATAATTCTGTCTTGCTTAGCTCATTAGATTAGTGATAATTCTAGTGTAGCTTCCAAACTGTAAGTATATGTACTGTGGGTGAAGTTGTCAGCCGTTCTCAGTGGAATACTAATGTTCAGTTGCAGTACATGCAGTTCCTAACTGCATGTTTGAAATACAGTGAAAAATACAAAACCTATTCCTGATGCACCATGTAGGACTATCGAAGGACAATTTAGTCCTTGCTACAATGCATAGTATCATGATGAATAATTCTGTCTTCATGACCTGTTTCCCGTATGTACTTCAGATTTCTCTCCTAGCAGTGGATTTGTTTTGTGGATGTAAGGTAAAATCATCTACCTATTTTTCCCTTAAACATGTTTTATCTTCTAAGGTTTGATCCCATTGTTTCTGTCATGGGATATCCAGGAATGTAAAGACTAAATATAAAAACCCAAGGGTACAACATATGTATATATAACTTTTGGATCTGCAATTGTGGGCAAGAGTATGAAATCTTATTTTTAGTGTCAGCAGTTATTAGTCTATCTATGGGAGAGCTTTAGGTATTGCTAATATTTTACTCTTAGCACAGGTTAACTCTCGCAGTAGGATTGTGACTGAGAGATTGCTAATTTGTTGTTTCTGGCTTAATAACGTGTCCATGCCAGAAAGGCAAGTGCTAAGGCTAATTCAGATCCTGATTTTGTTAAATGAAGCCTAATTGGACATCACCATACCTGGTAGGTGGATTTTATAAATTTTGTAAAGTTATTGTCAGACCTGCAGTCCTATTCATCTTAAAAGACAGATGTTTTGAAGCAGGCTAATAGGTTGCCAAACCCAGACTTTAGGCCTAAGCAGGAGGTGAGGTCTGAAAACTAAAAATGTCATTGTTTGATGCCGTGGGGAAGATGTTTCGTCCAGTTTTTCAAATCACAGTAACTATTATCTTCAATCTGTCCCTTAATCTTTTATGGGTTCAGTCAGATGTTGAATATGTGGGGTTTTTATTGGGACGATGAGGCTGCCTGCTTTGTCTGATTGGTGAATGGGGCCATTATTTAAAACAGAATTTCTAAATTGGATTAGAGAATAGATGCACATAAATTAATAAGATATTAATTTGTCTCTTAATAAGGTCTCCTTAACAACTTTCTGGCAGTTTATAATAGTACACAAGCTGAGAAAGTTTATGAAAAGTCTTCTTTCTGCATCCATGTCTTTCCAGAAAGATTGTAGGATTTGAGCATGGGTATGTTGCAATTTGTTAGATGAACTATGCAGGGCTGACCCTGAATGAAAAAATATGTTACTGGCTACACAGAGCAAAGACCAAACCATTCAAAATGTATAAACTGGGTCAGCCTAATTCAGAGGGGTTTTTCTTTGTCTTTTTCTTACTTACTAAAAGCAATTTTATGGAAATAGTGTTATTGACAGAAAAGTCTGTTCTTGTGAAAGTGTTGGCTGCTTGGAATTTTATCTGGAAAGCCACCTGACACACTTAAAAGCAAGTTTCTGTTTCAGCATTTATATTGGCAGCTATAAGACTTTTGTCTCTTGCAGCAGAAAAAAAATATTGTGAAGTGTAGGCTCAGCAACGTGGTTTCAATAAAATGTTTCTACTAATCAAGCTAACAGCTACATAGGAAATTAGTTTGAAAATTCCTTTGAGGCATACTCATATACTTGTGTATATGAGCAATATTGTGACTTAGTTCTCTTCGGGCTTACTTTTAAAACTATTGCAGGCCTGAAGTTAGGTAAACACTGGCAGTCTGTTACATCTAAACTTGGAATTGCACAGAAGACTGAGAGTACGATTCTGGAGCTATTGAATCCATTCTGGACGCGTTGCGTCCTCTCTAATTAAGGAGAGTAATGTCCCATTGCTCTAGGCTGACTGTTGAGACCCATTGACTATTAAGGCATCTTACCAAATCACCATGCTGAAAAATATAGATTCTGGCTAAGTGAAACAAACCTCAATATTGGAGTTGTGTTATTTGAAGCCTTTGCAAAGGCCATCTGTTTACTTTCTTTAGTGAAAATATAACTATGGAGAAGCTGTTTGCAAACTAAAATGTCCTCAAGAGGATGCTTAAGCATCTGAAATATCTTGAGTTGGCCAGGAATGGACTACAGCCAGTGGACCCCTTAGTCCCGGTTCCATGAAGGAGTAACAGATAGATAAATATATGGCTGTGCACAGGAATGGTGCTGAATAGGCCAAAAACTATGCTGGAATCTACTGATACCAAGGGAATTCTGAGATGAGTTCAGCATGGCTTTATCCAAAATCAGAAGCCACAGTCATTTCCTTCCTTGTCTCATGGAAGAAAATTGGGTTAACTTGATATCTGGCTGTTCGAAAGGGATTACATAACTTCTGTTGCTAGTGTTTTATAAGAAAACTTAATATTAACTGCTTGAACTGGTGCATATCTCTAAAATTTACTTTATAACTTTCTGCATGCGTTCTTAAGAATAATTCTATGGAAAGGACGTAATGGTGTCTTAATTAACTTTGAAGCTCAATACCACCAGATACTCAGTCATTATTATCTATAGGAATCTATCATATTTTCTTTTGATTGCTTTAAAAATCACCAGGTATCACATCTTCAGATATTACAGAGGTGTTTGGGAACAGCGTAGTTCCACATCAGCCCAAAATCTTTCGACAAGCTCTGTGTTACAGCTGTGTCCCTTGTCGGTAACAGTTAGAGGCATCTGTGTCAGAATAGAACTGAACTGAAGGTACACAGAGTTTAAAATAATTGTGGGTAACCTTTTAATCACAAGTTTATTTCAGAGAGAGCAAGTAGTGCTTTTTAAGAAATAATGTTTGGTGCCTTGTGGATGATCAAAGTGCTCTCGCATTAGTCATGAGACCTGCTGCAGTTTTACTTAACAGATAATAGTTAGGAGTGTAACAGGCTTGCATTTTTATGTACTAAACTGAGGTGGAATTCAAAGCCGGTAAGCTGTAAAATCATGTATGTTGACAAAGTAGTTGCATGCACGCGCAGCCAGGTGACTGACAATTAGCATTAATATTGGACATGCAAAGACTTGATACGCGCAAAGGTGTGCACGTTAAAAAGTCTGGCTGCTTGGGCTGGGTCACAGGTTTACTGACAAAGATGTTTCTCTTAGTAATTTCTCACTGGAGATTGTGGGCATGTGCTCCCACTTCTACTATTGTTAAGTAAGTTCCACTTGCAGGTTTCTTTTTGTGACTTTTAAGAAATGAGTAAAAAAGATCATAGTTTGACTTTCAAGGTCCTCTGCTGTAATTTTAGGGCTGAGAGTTTAAAAATAACACATATCCACTTGTAAACTGATCCACTAAAAAAAGCCATTAAGCGGGGAATACTAATGCATTCCAGGACATTGTTCCAACTATCTTAGCAAAACCCCCTCAATGTTTTACTTGGTGAGGAAGAAGCAAGAAATAGCAGATGGGTTACAGATGGGTTGCCAAACACTCCCAGATGATGCCAACTCTGACTAACATCAGTCCTTCTTATCTTCCTAAAACACCCAGTTGTCCTCACAAACAATTAATTGTTTCATCTGTAACTGTAGCCATTTAATTGTGTATTCATAAGCGTTGGAGGTCATGAAACAAGCAAGTGGAAACTTTGAGAAATGGAAATAGGATTTTACAGAGGTACTGTGTTCCAGTATGGAGATCACTTCTTTTCACAAACACTGTGCAGTAAGTCGTGGAGTTTCATTTCGGTAACTAATGACGAGTCAAATACAGCCTCATTAGATTAAGCCAGATAGTTAAAAGACAGGAACTCTGTCAGTCGTGTCAGTGGGTAAATTGAAAGGCAGCTCGGGAAGGTGCTCTCACCTTCCTCCCAGGTGGGTGTGCTTGTTACCAATCTGGTGGCAAACTGTTTAAAAGGCAGTGTGCACCGAAGGATTGATAGTAAGCCAGTTGCAACTGCTGTTGGCAGGGGGCTTGCAAGCAGCTCAGCAGACAGCCTTTTTCTATTTCTCTAGCAAGTCTATGGCTGTTGCATGAAGGCATTATCTTCCTGGCATTGTCCGGGCTGTGAAGAGACCTGAAGATGGAGGCCTAATTATGGCCTGAGATTTGTTTTCTTTCTGACGTGGGTAACTGCTAAATAAAACCAAAACTTTTTCCTTGGTATTGTCAGCAGTACAGGACAAAGGCAAGTGTGCAACTCTTTAGTAGAATGGAATACCATCATCTTCTTTACTATCTTATCCCTGTGGTTTAGTGCTTTACTCATGAATTCTTTAGTAGGTGCTTTAGAAATGTGTAAGATAAAGATAAGATTCTGAAGGATTCTTAAAATCCTTTGCTTGCTTGAGAGGATTCAAGGCTGTAGTCTTAGTGGCGGTTTCTCTGAAGTGTGTGTGGTGAGGTTAGTTGAATGGGCTGATAACAACGTGGGATTTCCTTTCACGTGCCACTTAATTTTCCTTTCTAATCTAGTGCGTGTTCACTTGTTACCTCAAAGCAAGTGCAAAATAAATTAAAACAATATTGATGTACTGAAAAGTATATCTGTGATGCATGCTACTAAATCTGCACGGAGTTCATAGAACCACCAGTAATATAGAGTAATACTATACAAATAATGATTCTTCCCAATACCTTCTTCATGAGTAACAAAAGAGCAAGCACTACTTGCTTCTTTTGATTCATTCAATCAAATAGACATATCAAGATGTGAGGTATGTGTTGCATCTTCCCTGCTCTTTGCATCTGTCATGTAATTAGGTGCTGTCCTAGACAAATTACAGTTAAACTTTCTGGATAAATACAGTGCATAGCACTTTGTGACAGGTAATATGAAGCATTAAACAGTATATAGAAGGCCATTAAGGCTTAATGTGAGTGAGTCTGTGAAATACATTTATATTGTATTCTGAATTTGAAGAGCAAAATAGTTTAAAAACATGATCATGTTAAGCCTTATATGTATTCAGAAATTTTTCTGTTGTTGTTGTTTTGCCCAATTTAAGGGTTCCTTTTGAGGGCTGAGTAGTTTATTTCAGTATCCCCTCCTGAGGTGAGTTTATTTTACCTCCTTAAAGAGTATCAGAGCTTCCTTAGAACAAAACCATCGCTGCCTTTTGGTAAAACTTAACCATGGAGTGGGGGGGGGGGGGGGGGGGGGGGCCTCAAGTTTAGGATTATTAGCTTGTTAAAAAGCTTGTGCTAGGTAATGTTTTAGTCTTATAAATTTCAATTTAGGATAATGATACTAAATAGAACTACTTTTTTTTTATGTGTTAAAGGCCTATTCCAACTCTTTTGGGATATGTCTGAGTTTTGCTTGTGCCTTATCCGTTTCCAATTTTCATTCTTGTCCTGAATTGTTGTATAAGGATAAACAGATTTCTTGTATTTAATACATATTTGTTCCTGTTACCATCTAGTTTTTGTAGATGTGTCTTGTTACTTCTTTTGGTTTAAGTATCTGTTTTTAAACAGTAATGTTAACGTGAGATGTTGTATGAAGAAAAAAATGAAGAATTAAGTTAATATTGAAGTTGGATTGGAGCATATCGTCTGTTTTTACTAAAGAAAAAATTGTCTTAAATTTCTTATTACTGCTGAGTAAAAAAGATACTAAACCTCTTTTGATGGAAAATTGGGTTTTTCAGATGAGAAAATGTTGGACGTTATGCTTATTATTTTGTTTTTTCAAACTGAAAACTTCTCAGGAAAAAACCACCTTGTTTTGAAAGGGTCTAATCCAATGGTATTAGTCTTTTGACAATAAACTGTGAAGTTTAAAATGGCCATCTGCTTTGTGAGATTTTTATTCAAGATGTCTCATGCCCATATTTCCTTCTGGACTCTCCGCCAACTTGTGAGTTCATTTTGAGGCTGACATTTTTGGGGGTTTTGTTTTTTCATCAAAGAAGTTGGTGAACAGAATGACAGGATTATTTGTGGTTTATAGTATCAAATTGCTGATGACTCCATGTCTGATCTCCGCTGTCTGTTTACATAGTGCTTTATACCCCAACAGGCTATTATGGAATCTCTTTTATCATTGGAACCAGTGCTCATCCCTGGTTTTGACACACGGATATTTGTGTTCATTTACTCCCTCTTGAATCTTCCTGGATGTTACCTGCACCTCTTCTGTTTGATACCTGTCTGTGTTCTGGCATTCTGCTGTTGGCCACTCTCTGTCCTCTGCTTCTGGCTCTTGCAGAGTATTTTCTACTTTCTTCCCTTGCTACTTTAGCAAGAATTAGTTCTTTATGTGTTCCTTTCTTGTGTTCCCTTCAAAACAACTTGCATTCTTCTGAGTTCTGCCAATACCTGGTTATCAAAAGTTTGCCTTCCAGAGAATATGATGAATATGAGAGATTTGATGAATATTTTTAAGACAGCAAATGTCATTTTACTGAAATATAAAGAGTGGCTTGTATTTCATGTGCAGGAAGTCTCTTTGGATAGGAAATTGAATATGGAATATCCTGCTATCAACTATTTCTGACCGCCATGGCTGTCTATACAGAGCTGTATCAGCTGGCCTGCAGTAATTTGTCTTCTGTCTTTCTATATACCCAGTGCCACTGGTTGTGACTGCTTGTTCCAATCTGTTGTCTTCCTTTAGGGTTGCTGAAACAACCCTCAGAAAGTTTCCCATGATGTTTTCCAAGTCAAAATTCAAAAGCGGTGTTTCACTCTTCTCCTTGTTCTATCTTTTGCTTTTAATACTGTCAGCATAGTGTTCCTGAAACGGCGCATCCATTCTCTTGGCTTATATGACTGTGCTGTTTGAATTTCTACATCTCTCATCACTCTTCCATCAGAGGATTGCTTTTTCTGTGACTGGTCTCACTTTCCAATACAAATTTATCTTCCATCTCTAATGTCATGGATTTACCTTTAGACCAGAGATCTGTGTCCTTGTCAATATTGAAATCTTACTTCCGTACTTTGTTAGTTTCTCATGAATGGGCTTCACAAACATGCGTAAAACCTGAGGTCTTTTCATTCACCGCCTTTCTGATTACTGCAGATAATCTGTGCTGTCACACTGCCTGTCATTCACTTTCACAGTCAAGGTATTAGTGAAAGCCTTTCCCCAGGACCTCATATCTAGGTGACGTTTAAGAATTACCTTTTTTTTTTTTTTCTCCTCACAGCAAGCTACTAGCTATCTAGACCAATAGTGTCTGGCCTGCAGAAATTTGCCATCTGTCTTTTTATGCACCCAGTCCTGCTGGTTGTGATGTCTCTTTTCTTCGTGAGAGGGAGCAATTATTTAATTACTTTGGATTGGAAACCAAATCTGTTGGCTAATTGACACTTAAATGCTGTCAGTTCTTTCTGTCATGATACAGCTTTCCTAATTCAACTGCACAGATCTGCTCTTCTCTAGGCTCTCCTTATTTATGTCTTCATTATTAGAACATCCATTTTGCAGACTCTGAGAGATGGGAGTCTTTTTGTGCATACATTAATGCATAATGCAGCTTCAAAAACAATTCCTGGGGCAACTGTTTGATCCCATCATGCTTTTATTAGTGTCTTTCCACTTGCTCCCATTCTATAGTCATACCCAGGTTGCATGACTTTGTTTTCATAGCCTTTTCTAGCTGGTCCTTGTGTTTCATTTAATTTTTGAAGATTCTGTTTCCTCCTATCAGAGGTGAACTAGCATAAAAATACAGTGATACAAACATGGTTATATTCCTATTGTAGAAAGTACACCTAATAAGTATGCTAGTGAAACTTTCAAAAGTAGACTAGGCTTAGGACAGTGTGGATTTGGGGAGGTGAAGGGAAACACAGGGAAGCAATTAGGCAGCACTGGTCAGCATGATCTCAGCAAATTAGCTGCCTGACTTGAGATGCCAGACACCTTATAAGTCTTATTCTTGTTGTTTGTGGACTGGCTGTTTTGCCTTCATCATACAGACTTTTAAGTGGGTGCTCGGTTACGTTTTGGATCTTTGTGATACGCAGGTATGTGTTTATTTGTTGTTGCATAGTTGATTGCTACATTTCCAACAGGAAAATTCCCTAGCCATAACTTTCATTTTCACAATACTGAGAATCGGCTTAAGGACTCCAGTAAGCTTTAATGCAAAGCATGAGCTTGGTCCCGAGTTACTTTTTTTTATACATCTGAGCTGGATTGGCCACAACTCTTACTGGAACAGCAATACTAACAGATGTTATCCCTTGTGTAATTTCCAAAGACAGACACACTGGTTGAGATTTTCAAATAATAAAACCAAAACCAGTCATGCTAAGATATTAACCATTTTAAAATTGAGTGTAACACAACTATGTAGAGGGAGAGGGGTTTTCTTTATATACTTGTAGAAACAAAGGGGAAGTTATTACAGCAGTAAATTACTTTGGGGACAATAATCATGTTTGCTGTCAGACTTATGGAATGACATAATAGAAAGTTGTTCTCAGTAGTCATTCCTGTTTTTCACGCACAAATAAATAAAGTATATTCTTATTCTACGTAGCAGCTGCCTTCCACTTGTACAGCTGTGAACGTACTTCTGAAGGTAGATTTTTCTTTTTTCTGATACAGTGATGATCTACTAGGACTCAGAGTAACCAAGGATCTGTGTCTATATTTGTGGGGGGGGTGCTGGTTTTTTTTTTACTGTTAGGTCCAGATTTTGCTGAAATATTGCCTAGATTTGGTCTCTGAAATGTGAAGTTTCTATCATCTTCTGCTAATTTTCTGATACTAGATGTTGTCAGCCAAGATTCCAGATTAAATAGTCCATTTCTATATTTATCTGACTGCATTTGGTGTGGTATGTCGATCAGAAAGTAGTTTGGCTTCCAAAATACTATTCGAGCTTAGAAAAGAAACTGATCCTGTTCAGACCAGACAGGATTTTTTTTTTTTTCAACACCAACCAAGATTTATATATAGTTTTTTGTTTTGGTTGGCTGCATCACTTATTAAGCCATAGCACTTTTCTCTGAAAGTCACCACCTCAAGAACTTTAACATGAACTAAGTACAAATTTTATAGTTCACACTTTATTTCCTTTCTACAAGGAAGAGAATGATTTAAATACCGAGATCAGAAATAGCTGTCTTTCCCTGCTTCCCATTGTGGGGCAAATGATCCGGAGTTCGCTGCACATAAAGCACTGTGATCAGTGAAAATTGCATTTGAACAGAATAAACCCAGCAGAAATCTTATTATTTTGGAGTATTGCAGTAACTGAACTTGAGGTTTCTCTGCAGTTGCTTTCTTAACATCTGTAGGAGAGGGGAAAGAGGCTAGTACATCCAAATGGCATGCCTAAGAAAGGAATGTAAATTATCCTTTCTGTTTATTTGCCTTTAAAGCCTGTCTGCTAATGTTATTAGCATTCAGATACCACTATGATAGGTGCATTATAAATAATATAATACCTTTTCCCAGTTTTAGTCAAAATAGAATGTGTCCTCACTTACCCTTTCCAAATTTGTCCAAACGCTATTATACAGAGGCATAAAGGACCAAATTAACATAAGACTTGGGAAGTTGTTGACTTTATCAATTTTTAATGAAATGGGAGAGTTTTGTGTTTAGTAAGGCCCATTTCTCCTAAGCAAATGACGTGGACAAAATCAAATTCAGAGGAAAAGCCTGGCTGCTGCTATAAAATAGGTGGGGAATTTCCAGTTCATACTTACCCTGATGCCCTCTGCATCTTGCCAGGCTACATGTGTTGCACTGGAAAAGGTTTATAATGGTTAATACAGGCACACTTTATCCACGGCAGTTGGACTTGGATTAATGTTGGCATAGGGCACAGGTTGAATAAACTTAGCTGTGCCATTTTAACAAGCTAGTGTCTTTAGATTAGCAAGAAATAGTTGCTAGTTGACCTTGCCCAAATTGCTTTGCTATTCTTGTATTTTGTAGTTTTGGAATGGAGAGAATACTATTTGTCCATAAATCTTATAATATTCTGAAATGTGGTAAATATAGTCATTCTGAACTGCTGTCATGGCCAACGTACAATGGCTAGACATGGGATGAAGAGAAATACCATATTATTCGAAGAGCCCAATTCCTCAGTCTTCCAACTCCTTGATACAGGCAACAAAGTCAAACTCTGAGACAACTTGTGTTACATTTGGGAGTATAAGATGGCCCTCTGGCCACCCACCTCAACAGCAGTTCATATGGAAGTGAATAATTTGTTGAGAGGTTATTTCTTTTTGCAGAAAAGATGACTAGTTCTTGGTATTGAATGTTTTTCTGTCTGACTTTGGCCCTTGTCAACATACACAAGTTTGTTCCTGTTTTATATTATAATTTTATGGAATAGACCTCCATCACCCCAGCACTGGTATAGCTACACACCAATGATGTATGTCCTACAGTTTATCTTTGCAGAGGAAGAGGAACAAGCAATGTTGTAATAAGGTGCTTGTCCTGTGATGATTGGCAGCTTCAGTCAGGAAAGGGGAACGGTCCCTGCAGTAACTTTAGTAGTACTTTCGGTAAGGATGACAACTTTGACTGGCACCTGGTGTGTTTCTAAAGAGCCAGTACAGACTCTTCAGAGTGAGGAGGGAATAAGCAATAGGACGCTCGAGACTGTAGCCTGAACTGGGCACAGGAATAACTTCGTTGGAGAGAGGAGTGGCAATTTAGTAAGCTGTCCCCAGTGGCCAAGCATGTGAAGTAAACTCTGACTAGGAATTCAGGATGTCAGTTAGAGCATTTGTCTATGAGAGTATTTGTGTCTGAGAAAAAAGGTGTTGGTAACTGTTTTGTCACGGAGGGAAAAAAGTATCTCTCTCACAGAAGTTCCTCAACCATTACAGAAAAAAACACTTACAAACTGCAGCTTTGTTGTCAACTCCTTATTGCTCACTTGGCCTACTGCTTTATCCCGACCAGTCTGAAAAAAGAACTCATATTGTAAAAATCTGGAAAATACCATCAGCCTACTGTCTGGGAAAGCAGCTCTTGTTTGTTTGTGGGGTTTTTTGGTTGGGTTGGTTTTTGGGGGTTGTGGGGATTGGGAGGAGAAAGTTGGAGGTTTTCAAGGTTCTTAAGACCTGAAACAGACTTCCTGTGTAAAACTGAGAAGGTGAAGACCCAAAGACTGAACTGCTTGTATGTTCAAAGGGAGATATTATTGTGAATTGTTGTAAGGCACAAGCTGACTCTGCACAGTTTTCAACGCAGTTACTATTTGAGTTAAAACTCTGCATACCTGTGAAAAGTATGGGAGGTTAGTAATAGAGATTAATGAAATAAAATGTTAAACACAATCCACAGCAATTTGTCTTTCTTCCTACTCTTAGCCGATGAGCAGCCAATGAAATAGAAGTCTGTTTACATCAGAAGCTGAGCTGTATGCTTGCTAACGGAGTTGATATCTTCCATCGGGTACAGAATGTCGGTCGAATTCTAGCAACCTGCCAGTATGCTAGGCAAGTGCATGGCTTTAGTTCTCAAACACCATCGCTCACAGTGTAAATGTCTAAGCCTCTAAATTCTGGTCAACCACAGGTGCCACAGGCAATTAGTTGCAGTTTACATAGAGGTTAGGTGTCATTCTAATAGCAATTTTACAAAAATTCAACAGGAGCACATCCTAATGTTGTACAATGTAGTAGTAGGATAAAATGTACACTAATCCATACTCCCGTCAGTCCACCAGCATGAATGTAGTTCAGCTGATATATATTGGCTGTCTTCAGACCTCTACATATATTCTTTTTATTCTTACTGTGTAATTGTATTCTGTTCATTGTGTGTTCTTGGACAATGTAGTCCCTTTCATACCAGAACTGTAAAGTAAGGGGTCATTTGCATGGTATTGAGCAGGCAGACACAAGCTTGCTCTGCCTGTGCCTTGTGCCAGGTGGATGCAGGCCAGCTCCGATGGAAGCTGTGCAATGCAGAGATGAACCTCAGCTAGCAAGCTCTTCTGAGAAGCAGGTGATAGTATCTCAGGCTGTACAGGCACATTAGGGTGATGCTGGCTTACAACATGGACCTGCAAATGTATGATGTGCTGTGCATAAAAGCCAAGGTCTGAACTTAATTCCTTTTTCTAGTGTTGGGACAAGGCTAGTATGCAAGGCAACTTTCTGCTCTGCCTCATTCAGTTTCGATAGATGTTAATCAGAACATCCTCCTCTCCCTATCATAAATTCTTTCCCAGTTAAGTGACTCTGTTGCTGATTTGAACTGATGTGATTAGGGTTCTTATCCAAGGTTTAACATACAGAATGAATTTAGCCCTTGGAAGACATACCCTGTAAGTGACCAGGTTTCCAAAAGAGAGGTAGTGCAAAGAACCATTAGAAAATCTAGCTGCATTGAGTTGTGTTGTGTCCAGCCATCCTAATGCAGCTGTTTCTTCAAGTAAAGTGACAAAAGCCTCTTTTTGGTGGGATCAGAACTGTTTTTCTGAAATGCGTGTGGTTTTGAGTTTTTTGGGTTTTTTTCCAGCGTATGTTAGTTAGTACTTCATCTTCACCTGCTTGCATAGTTCTTAAAACCTGACTGAAAAATATCTTAAATATGAAGCTTAAGCTGGATCAAGTTAACCGACACAACTAAGATATAACTTTCATTTATTTGGTGTCACTGCTTCTCTTCCCTCTCTGTGACAGCTTGGATGACATGTTCAAAAGATAGGACTGAGAGGGAATGTAGAAGAGATTTATAGAACTGAGTGACATCGAGATTAATTCAATTTCATCTTAAACCCTTACTTCTTCTGTTATGAGTATATCAGGGTTATTTAGGACTGAGCATGAGCTGTTTTATAAACTTAAGTTCTAGTCTAATTGAAAGAGTTTAGGAATGTATGGTATTCCCTGGAGGGAGCAGCTGTCCTCTCCTTTTGAAGGAACAGTGAAGTGAGGGCTGAGATTTTGCTGCCATTTGTCCAATACCAGTTTGGGCATGAGGAACTGAAAATTGTGGGGTCTGCAAAGAACACTTCCTACCTTGCAAGGGGAATGAATTCAGTAATTCTTTTTTCAGCTATCTGACTGCTACTAATGAGCTGTATCTTTACAAAGCACTATGTGCAGAGGACAGGCCCTTGTGAAATGTCATTTGAAGTGATGTTAAGTGTGTATTTACTTGACAGCACTTCTTGCAATTCTGCTGTCACAGGTGAACATATTGAATCACTTCACCAAATGAAGTTTCACAAGCAACTCATTTTTTTTAATTATACTCCTTTATAATATGGAAAATATTTATATTGCCTATGCAGTCATCGGTGTGCACTGAGTAGCACTGCTTTATGTGCCTTTTGCACAGGTAGAACAAATTAAATTGAATTCTGTCCCAGACACAGAGAAACAAAGGTGATTAAATAGTGGTGATAGAAATGTCATGAGGCGTGGAAGAATACTGTGAAGAAACAGGAATACAAACTTTCAAGACTTGGGCAACATATAGGGGTGTATGCAATCAGTGACTATTGAAAGAAGGTCAGTAATGAGTTTGCGTGTGTTTATGTATGCAGTGGCGAAGTCTTTTAGTCAAACGCAAGTAGCAGACTTCACATCGATTTACCAAGTTCAGATAACCTCTGAAGTTCAAAGCCATAAAACACTTGGTGCCAGAGGGGTTTCCTGGAGCAAAACTTTGCTCTGGAGCAGGCAATACTGCCAATTAACAAGCGGGACAACCCATTGAGTTCAATGGGTTGATGCTCTGGCTCTGATGAAAGCATGATTTCATAGGAAATTATTAAATATATACTAGTTTTATATAGCCATGTGCGAAGGTTTTATTAAAAGGTATTTTAATATGTAGTTAATGTGTAAGTATTACTAGTATTATCTTATTTGTATAATGCAGGAGATACAGTATTTTTCGTTGGAAACGATTGTTCAGCCCTGCGGCCGAGAACGCGGAGATGCCTAGCGAGCGTGGCGCACCCGCCCCCCTGTGCTGCGGCACCGGGACCGGCGAGCGGGCGGAGGAGAGCCGAGCGGCCCCCCCGGCATCGGGCCGGAGCCCCGCGGGCGGAGGAGAGCCGAGCGGCCCCCCCGGCATCGGGCCGGAGCCCCGCGGGCGGAGGAGAGCCGAGCGGCCCCCCCGGCATCGGGCCGGAGCCCCGCGGGCGGAGGAGAGCCGAGCGGCCCCCCCGGCATCGGGCCGGAGCCCCGCGGGCGGAGGAGAGCCGAGCGGCCCCCCCGGCATCGGGCCGGAGCCCCGCGGGCGGAGGAGAGCCGAGCGGCCCCCCCGGCATCGGGCCGGAGCCCCGCGGGCGGAGGAGAGCCGAGCGGCCCCCCCGGCATCGGGCCGGAGCCCCGCGGGCGGAGGAGAGCCGAGCGGCCCCCCCGGCATCGGGCCGGAGCCCCGCGGGCGGAGGAGAGCCGAGCGGCCCCCCCGGCATCGGGCCGGAGCCCCGCGGGCGGAGGAGAGCCGAGCGGCCCCCCCGGCATCGGGCCGGAGCCCCGCGGGCGGAGGAGAGCCGAGCGGCCCCCCCGGCATCGGGCCGGAGCCCCGCGGGNAGGGTGGCGTTTCCCTGTGGTCACCCAACTCCGTTGCTCGGCTATGGGAGGTGGCGGCTGCTTGGCTCCTGCCACCCGTCTTCCATGGGGACTGCTCTTGCCAAGCAGCGTGGCAGCCGGGAGGCTGAGATGACCAGGAGACCACAGCTTTGGTTCAAGCTTGGCCATTTCCAGGCACATCTGTGTCTATGTCTCTCATTCTGAGGACACCCCGCTGTTGCCCCAGCTTTGTGTGCATAATATTTCTCTTTCAAAGATAATTGAAGCAGCAGTAATGAGGTATGTACCCAAGTGTCTCCAGCACACAGTCTGGATTTGACATTAGGAAAAGGTTCCTCACTGAGAGAGCAGATGGTCACTGGAGCAGGCTCCCCAGGGAAGTAGTCATGGCACCAAGCCTGTCAGAGTTCACGGAGCATCTGGATGATGCTCGTAGTCATATGGCTTAGCGTCAGGTAGTCCTACAAGGAGGAGGGAGTTGGACTCGATGATCCTAGTGCTTCCCTTCCAATTTGAAATAATCTATGGTTCTATTCCTAGTTCAAACCAAAAGTGTTTCTCCCCTCTTATAGCAGAATTGGAAAAAGCACCATCACAAATGTAGCAGAGGTAACTTAGAGAAGGTTCCAGTGTTAGATGTGACTGGTGTAACCACGTGGTACAAATGAATGGAGAGGTCCAGCTAAACTCGAAGGTAGATGTTTTTTGCATGGCTGCCAGGTGCGCATTTGTTCTAACAAACAAGTTTTTACCTCATAGCCTTGTGCTTTTGTGGCAGGACTCCATACAGGGCACGATGAGAAGGCAAGCAGTAATTGGAACAGAAACTGTGCCAGAAGCAAACCAGTATCCAACGATACAATAACAGGGCAAAGATACACATATATTAATATCAGAATCCCCAAGTGCTTGTCACTCCAGCCTTTCTTATTTTCAATCTTAAATTAGGAGAGGAAAAACAAGTTTTAAAGACCTTGTTTTAAGCTGTCAGGCTACAAAGAGTAATGCAGAAGTCCAAGATTTTCTAGTCGTGTCATTCACAGGAACGTCATGGCTGGGTGAGGGAGTCTTCTGAGTAGTCACAGTTCATTTAGGACTTTGTAGATCAAAACTGCTGAGCATGTTGCACTGGCACTACATCTATCTGACGATACTGTGGTAAAGCAACTCTGTCCTTCTTCTGACTTACGTGAAAGTTGCAGTGGTTTGCGCTCCTGTGCTGTTTACATGTTAGTTGAATCTCTCTTTTGAAAGGCATAGGATGCACAGCTGACTTTCAGACAGCAAAGTGAAGAATGTTTCTTGATTCTGTGCTTGCAAGTTGTCAAACATATTGTCCTTAACTAGATTGCAGTTAAGGTATTACTCACTGAAAAACCTCAGTGAAATCAAAGCCGTGAGTCCCTGAAGTTCTGTTTGTTAGCATTGTTGTTGGGTTTTTTTACCAGAAGAAATTAAACTTGATCCATGCAGCGTCTGTATCAACACACGGGGAATATATTCATGAATGTGGGCAAAGTGAGAGAGTGATGCGAGAGCTAATTTAAAGGGATGAAAACGGGAGATGACAAAGGCAGATGCTTTCTTTTATGGGGAGAGCATGTTTGTGGTAACATGTTTTATGGGCTGTCAAAAATGCTACATATGGTTGGGCTTAGTGCACCTCAAAAAGTTGTAGGGAGAACAAGATCCTGCTTGCTGTAGTGTGTACTGAGCACTTTTTGCTTTTTTTTCTTTCTTTTTTTTAACTACTATGGCAAAATTAAGGTCAAAGACTATGAAGGAAAGGCTCTTCATCTTATCGTGGAGATGTTAGAGCTTTGAGTCTGCAGAAAACAGAAGTGGCAGTCAATAAAGCCTGGAAAAGAACTTGAAGCAAAGGCTTTTAACTTACTTAGCGGTCTTGAGACACGGAGAGAAGGTATTGAGAACAGTGGTGGTTTTGAGAATTACAACAGCATCCCTAGACTGTAGGGAAGGGAGTTAGTTGAAGGATGGAACTGCAGGGAGCAAAGAGATGAGAGTCTAAACGAGGTGGCAGGAGTGGACTTCCTCCCTTTCTTACCATATGCTCCGTGACACAGGTATTTCTGAAGTCTTAGTCCCTGTGTGCAACTGGATATTGTCTGAAGAAATTTCCCAGTACTCTAGCATCTTCAGTTGGCAAGAACCAATATTGGTTTGTCTGTTCTTCATGTGAAGTTTTAACTCACCAAAACAGATTGTTTGCTTTTGCTCTGAAAGCCTGTGTTTTTAATCTAATTTTATGTTTTTAATCTTAATCTAATCCTGGGATTAGATTAAGACCTGAAGCATGAGGCTTCTGTTCTTTCCAGTGCCTAGTTGCCGCAGGTTTTTAGCTGTGGGTATGACAGATAATTTGGCAAGTTGGGCCGGAGGTTTTGAGTGCTGAGGCGCTTCATTTGCCTGGCACTGTAGTAAGCAGAGTGCATCATGCCATGGGAGCGCAGTGTACCCACCCAGGCAGAGACTGTACCCATTTTGGAGCTGTATGCACTGTCACTAGGTCAGCACGCTGCTAGTAAGACCCAGGTGGTACAGCTTTCTGGTTTGCATCTCTCTGTGGTCTCTGCGTTTGGGTGGGATCTGCAGTCTGGCCATGGTACAGCCCCACTTTGTCCAGAAGGGCCAGCCCAGGTGTTTCTGCACTGGGCTTTGTTGTGCAGTACAGGGGTAGTGAATAATCAAACAAATAAAGTCCTTTTATTACCCTTGAATATGTAAAAATACAATGTGAGACTTGTAAAAATGTCTCAGCTCAATAAAAATGAGTGAAGCTTAAAGATGGGAGTAACTTAAGTGACAAAAAAGGCACTGTGGAATTCTTTGTCATACTAGCATTTCTTGTTCTTTTAACTGAGATGTCACAGCAAGATTTCTTGGGTTTTTTTAATGTTGTCATTTCTTGTTTTGGTTTGGTTTGGTTTTTTTAATTTGTGTTTGTATGTGTCAGTTACAAGAACAATTTGGCTGCCAGAATCTTCAAGAAAAACAGCAGAAAAGATTGTGGAGCAGTGATTGCGCTGCTATGTAATGATGTAGGTACTAAATAAATGCTACTTCTGTGGTGGTTATTGACCCTGTGTGACCAACAGACATGTAGAACTTCTTGGAAAGTTCTCCATGTCCCTCTCCCCAGCTGAGAGGAAACTGTGTAGGAGGTTACTGGAGTCCATTGAAGATAACTTCCTGACACAGCTGGTGAGGGAGCCAACTAGGGAAGGCACCCTGCTGGACCTCTTGTTTGTGAACAGAGAAGGACTTGTGGGGGAAGTGACAGTTGGGAGCCGTCTTGGGTATAGTGATCATGAAATGATAGTTTTTTGATTCTTGGAGAAGCAAGGAAGGGAGTCAGCAGAACTGCCACCTTGGACTTCTAGAGGGCAGACTTTGGTCTGTTCAGGAACCTGGTTGACATAGTCCCTTGGGAGGCAGTCCTAAAGTGCAAAGGAGTCCAGGAAGGCTGGATGTTCTTCAAGAAGGAAGTCTTAAAGGCGCAGGAGCAGGCCATCCCCATGTGCCGAAAACAAGCTGTCGGGGAAAAAGACCACGTTGTCTGAACAGAGAGCTATGGTCACAACTCAGGAAAAAAGGTGAGTTTATGACCTTTGGAAAAAAGGGTAGGCCACCCATGAGGACTACAAAGATGTTGTGAGGCCATGTAGGGAGAAAATTAGAAGGGCCAAAGCCCAACTAGAACTTAACCTGGCTTCTACTCTTAAAGACAATAAAAAATGTTTCTATAAATACATTAGCAATAAAAGAAGGACTAAGTATAATTGCCACCCTTTATTAAAGCAGAGGGGGAGGGGGAGGGGAGGAACATAGTGACCAAGGATGAGGAAAAAGCTGAGGTACTGAATGCCTTCTTTGTATCTTTAGTACTGGAACCAGTTGTTCCCAGAGTACTCAGCCCCCTGAGCTAGAAGACAGGGACAGGAAGATGAATGAATGCCCATAATCCAAGGGGAAAAGGTGACTGACCTGCTACAGCACTTACAAACACAGGTCTGTGGGGCTGGATGGGATCCGCGCAAGGGTACTGAGGGAGCTGGTGGAAGTGCTCAGCAGGCCACTTTCCATCACTTATCAGCTAACCAGGGAGGTCCCAGCTAATTGGAGGTTAGCAAATGTGAAGCCCATCTACAAGAAGGGTTGGAAGGATGATCTGGGGAACTACACACCTGTCAGACTGACCTTGGTGCCTGGGAAAGTTATGGAGCAGATCATCCTGAGTGTCGTTACGCGGCACATGCAGGACAACCAGGTATCGGACCCAGTCAGCATGGGTTCATGAAAGGCGGGTCCTGCTTGACAAACCTGATCTCCTTCTATAATAAGGAGACCCACTTAGTGGATAAGGGAAAGTCCGTGGATGTTGTTTACCTGGACTGTAGTAAAGCCTTTGACACCACTTCCTACAGCATTCTCCTGGAGAAACTGGCTGCTCATGGTTTGGATGGGCGTATGCTTCATTGGGTAAAAAACTGGCTGGAGGGCTGGGCCCAAAGAGTCGTAATGAATGGAGTTAACTCCAGTTGGTGACCAGTCACAAGAGGTGTTCCCCAAGGCTCAGTACTGGGGCCTGTTCTATTAAATATCTTTATCAACAACCTAGATGAGGGGATTGAATGCACCCTCAGTAAGTTTGCAGATGATGTCAGGTTGGGTGGGGGTGTTGATTTGCTTGAGGGTAGGATGGCTCTACAGAGGGATCTGGACAGGCTGGACCGATGGGCCAAGACCAGTGGTATGAGGTTCAACAAGGCCAAGTGCTGGGTCCTGCACTTGGGTCACAGCAACCCATGCAGTACTACAGGCTTAGGGACAAGTGGCTCGAAAGCTGCCCAGCAGAAGAGGACCTGGGGGTGCTGGTCAGCAGCTGGCTGAATATAAACCAGCAGTGTGCCCAGATGGCCAAGAATGCCAGCAGTGTCCTGGCCTGTATCAGGAATAGTGTGGCCAGCAGGACTAGGGAAGCGATTGTCCCACTATACTTGGCACTGATGAGGCTGCACCTCAAATACTGTGTTCAGTTTTGGGCCCCTCGCTACAAGACAGACATTGAGGTGCTGGAGTGTGTCCAGAGAAGGACAACGAAGCTGGTGAAGGGTCTAGATCACAAGTGTTATGAGGAGCAGCTGAGGGAACTGGGGTTGTTTAGCCTGGAGAAGGAGGCTGAGAGGAGACCTCATTGCTCTCTACAACTAGCTGAAAGGAGGCTGTAGAGAGGTAGGGGTCAGTCTCTTCTCCCAAGTAACAAGCACTAGGACAGGAGGAAATGGCCACAAGTTGCACCAGGGGAGGTTTAGGGTGGATATTAGGAAAAAATTCTTCACAAAAGAGTTATCAAACATGGGAATAGGCTGCCCAGGTAAGTGGTTGAATCACCATCCCTGGAGGTATTTAAAAGATGGGTAGATGTGGTGCTTAGGAATGTGGTTTAGTGGTGGGTTTGGGCAGTGTTAAGTTAATGGTTAGACTCGATGATCTTAAAGGTCCCTTCCAACCTAGATGACTCTATGATTCTAAGCCTGCCAGTTATCATGGGAAGCAGATCTGTGGGTCAGCATTATCTCAAGTACTACATGCTTCAAACACATCCTTTTGAAATAACAGCAAGTTTACCAACAGATTTATTTTTTTTTAAGCTGTATTTTATCTAATCAGGAGCTTATACATTGCCAGGATACCACACAGGCTTCCTGGGCAACTCTGTAGTGGAAGTTACCAAACTTTAGCACATCACAGAATTACTCAGGCTGACTACAGGAGGTATTCCTTGTAATAGACCTTTTTATCCAGCCACTACATGATGGTCACCCAAACTGAGAGGAAAAAGGTTGGTAGCCAGTCTGGATTAGAAGCTTGGCTTTATTCGAATAGGATAAAACTCTCTGAATTATTACGTATATGGCCAACAGACACCCCCTTTCCCCTCTTCTTTCAGCTGCCTCTCAAAGCATACTGATGAGTACAGTTTTGAGAGCTGATGGAAAGCACATCCCCCCAAAATAGGTGCTAAAAGAAAAAAGAAGAAAAATCAGCAATAGGACATGCTCTTTTTACTCATGCTGCTGAAAGCTGTGTACCTGTTGCAATCAGCAGCTCACATATCCTATCTTCTTGGGCTAGGAGACAGTTATGACTCAAATTCTCATGCCAGCATTTGCATTGCAATAAATCCTTGCAATTTATACTTGTGCAGGTTTATTCACATCGCTTGTTCAAGTCCAGCATGCCAGCTCTCATCTCCCCCGCACACACACACTCTCCCCCTGCTATAATTAGCTCAGCAGCTACAGGTTTTTTTGACCCTACATGTTCATTTGATCCTCATCAAGACAAATGCAATAATTTAGTTTGACTGCATGGAGCCCAACAGCTAGGATGGATAGTCCTTGCTGCACTTAAAAGGAAAAGCAGCATATGGGTGAGCAGGAGGCTCCCAGCTAATGGAAAGTATATACTACAGTAATCCTAAAATGGCCTTCCTTCTAACAGATTAGGGTATCATTTGGAAAAATAGGGACCAGCCCTTTTTGCTGTGATCTGAGCATCTCTTCCTTTTTTAATATATACATTTGTTCTTTACAGACTTTCCTCTTCTAGGTAGCAAAATGTGATTCTTGGAAGAAAATTGTTAGACAGTCCTTTTTTGGTATCCCAATATAAAAAATGCGTGTGTGGCTCAAGAACTAATCACCATATTTAAAAGAAAGTAAGTTCGAACTTTGCCTGTCTGCTCTGTGATGTAAGGGCCTGCTCTCTACAAGATCTGAAACATTAATCATCCGATAAAATGACATGGGGAGTAGGCAGAATAGGAAGAATTTAAGTTTGATGTTTGTATCAAACTGATTGCTACCATTTTGTTTGCAAAAGGATGTTATTGTTAGTATTTAAAAAGCAGACAAGCAAACAAAACTTCCTGCATGGTGGCAAATGGGTTATGCAAAGNGGAAAAAAAAAAAAAAAAAAAAAAAAAAAGCTCTTCTGTATTGCAAAATGGTAAACAGTTTTGTTTGCCTCCTAGCAGCATTCAGAGGATCTGTCAGTGATGCACAGTTTCCAGTCAGACTTTTTCTGTTGAGGAGTTTGAGTAGAAAGTGGCATCTTTCCCTAAACTAACTGTTAGTTTCATCCTGGAGGTGTCTTTCTCTCCTCAAAAGCTTCAGCAGCGGACTGAAAGAGACACATTTTCCTTTATAATTCTGGTTGCTCTGAGATACTATAAATACATGGTAGTTTTCTGGAGATGTGTTGAATTAATTGCTCACCTAGTCTGGTTGAGAACCATGACATGTTTTCAAGACAATCTAGTAATAACGGGGTGGGTGATAGTAAAAGTTAGGACTTTTCTTATTTTCACTCTTCCCTTTATTGTGGATCATTGTGTGACATAAATGAATTAAATGAAATAAAATTATCTTCGCATTTCTCTGGGAAACTGGCTTTTCCTCTCATATCTAATATGGCATTTGTTTAAATTTTTCTTTAAAATAATCATTGAAGTGGAATCTTCCATAGTAATTTAGAGGTAGCAGTCTATAGGTAACAGTGTAGCCTGTGGTCTGTCCTTAAGGCAGTAGATACTGATTGCTTCCCTCAATTTATCCTTCCCTGATGCATCCAAACTTGTGCTATTTCCTAACTAAAATAGTATGCTGGTTCTTTGAAGTGCAGGTACCCTGTCTAATGCTTTTCTAGGGCACAACGATAACACTCAAAAATATAAGACTTTTTATTATAATTATTATTTATGGAAATATAAAAGTAAATTATTTGGAGAAGAATAAAACCAAAATGTTCTTAATACTGTCAGGGTACCATGAAATATTTTACTATCACAAGGACTGGTCCATATTTGTCCTATTATCTTCCTAATAGCCAACAACAGTCATTCCCATATGCCAAACTGGTGGACTGGTATGCATTACATCAAACAGTCTTTACATAGAAGTCGTTTCAGCCTTCTGAGCTACATTTACTTGTGAGACTGTTATCTTTCCCTTCTGTCCCAAAAAGTGAAAGGAGAGAGAGAAGCACCAAAGGTGAAAAGAAAATAGCATGAGACTTTCTACACAGAACTCAGGGAGAAGGGTCAAGTTAAGAAGCCTTCGTTAAAATAAGGAAGCTGTAGTATAGCCACCCAAAATAAAACAGAAGAGCCAAATACTCGCTTTTAATTTTTATATTTTTTTAAGTGCACTATTGAAAGTAGTCTCATATTCTTTCCCAGCAGCCATAACGCGTTGCCGGAAAGGCATCAGCTGATTAACTAATATTCAGATGAGTTGCATTCCAGCATGTGTCGTTCAGTCTCGCAGTTGCTTAGTCAAATGGCAGTCTATATTTATCCAAGGTTTGTCGCTAAATGGGATAAAGGGGCTCATCTGACTAACAGGAAAGCTTAAATTTTTGCAGGCCTGTCAGGAAAGCATTCTTGTAATAAGGGAAACCTTGCAATATGCCATTTCCCAAACACAGGGTTGACAGGAGATAAGGCTCTTAAATAAATAGATCAGCTCTCTTTACTCAGAAGCTGTGCAGAAATGATAAACCATCTGCTCTCCTGACTGTCCTTAAAGGATAAATGAAAATTAAGGAGAAGTTTGGCCAGGTTTTCTCCTTTATTCTTTTTAATTAGCTCTTTTGCTGCTAGTTCAGCATCCAGTTTTTAAGACAACAATTATTAGTGATAACCACGATATCAGCATCTAGCAAGCTATCAAGTGGCAATGAGACACAGGTGAAGTGCCTAGGAAGGTGAACAATGTAAACGTAGAGAATTTTCTAGATGTAACTTGGAGGAGAGGTAATATGGGTTGAGTAGGTGATGGGATCTTTCAGGATTTATCCTCCACAATTAGGGTTTGAGGTGTTTCTCTGCTTTATGTTTATTGTTGGCCACATTTGTTGGGGTTTGCTGGGTTTTAGTTTTGCTCTTTTACTGCAATTCATTTGTACAACTTCTGCGTGAACCTTCCTGAAGTGCTTAATTGTCCCTTGAGCACCCAGATGAGGCACTAACATTATCCCTGTTTAATTATTAGAGGAGCAAAATTAATAGGTTGGGAAACACCGATCAGAATTGTTTGCTCTATCATGAATCTGAGCAAGCTGAGTAGTTCTGTTCATTCTAGTGGGGGAGGAATCAGGTCCTCCAGACTTCCAGATAATTAATAACTTAGTAACTTGCCTAAAATAACGTAGAAAGCCTGTGACAGAGCTAGGACTGTGACCTACAGCAGAGAAGATTTAATATGATTATGAAAACTAAATGTACAAGGCCAGAGGTAATTTCAGAATATGGGAATGCGTGTTAGTGTATCTCTGTGTATACATATATATATGTATATAACTGGGAATGGGGTATAGTTCTCTGTGTTATTACAAAGAAGTTAAAATTCCATTTCTTGCCTGAGTTGATTGGAAGAAGGACAGGGAAATCTCTACAGACAGTTGTGGGCGAGAGTTTTCTATTGGGGGTAGCACAGACAGTAAGACAGCAAGGGACAGTGGCACAACATGGGATGGGATGGAGGTACCATGGATTAGTAAAATGGAAGAGCTGGTAACTGTGTTCATGGGGAGAAAGGATGAGCCCTGATAGAGCTGTGAAGCTTGTGAGGGTGGCAGATCAGTGAGGGAAGTGTAACTGAAGCTGGTATCTTCAGTTACTATCTAAGTAGTACTAAGAAGCTACCAACTTCAGTAACTAAGTAGTACTACATTGAATAGCTCTGAGGAATTGAGGTGAGTATAGAAAGGCCAATGGTGACTTTGGCAGCTGTCACAAAGAGTGTTATGGGGCTGGAATCAGAAATGATCAGGCTGGTAAGAGAGATCAGATTCTACAGGTACACTGGGGAAAGAAATAGCAGGCATGAGCTGGAGAGGAGAGAGACAGAAAAAAAAAAGATGCTGTGGTCAGTATCAGAAGTGAGGTACCTCCACAGCAGAAGAATCTGAGATTATTTTGGGCCATGCTGCATTTAAAGCCATTACAGAATGTCTGGAAAAAAAGATGCGAAACTCAGGTCAGGATACAGGGCTTGATAAAAGTTGAATCAAACCCCTTGGTGAATTCTGTTGTGAGCAGTTTGTGTAATTCGTATTTGAGCCGTGTAAGTAGATACAATTTTTGAGGGAAGAAGCCTCCTTTGGACCTGACAGAAATAAGAATTTGAGTCACTGGCGAAAATTCCAGCATACTGTGTGCATGTGTGCATGCATGCATTAACTTTCAGTAGCATTGTCCCCTTTGATCCTTGTTTTCATCTCTGTTTCAGAGAACATGACCATGTAAACTTGCTGGCTTGAATAGCTCTGTCTGCGAACAGTTATACTTTTGTACACGTATTACACAGACATCCTGATTTTTATGCCTCATAAACCCAGTTTCATGTAAGGGTTTCTGTACCCTGAGGCTCATCTATATTGTGGTGGTCATGTACAGAACGTAAGGCAGAATTGCCAAAAGCGGATGAGGACAGATGGCTGAAGCGGTATGTAAGTTTTGTGTGGTCAGCTGCATCGGGGGTGCAAATGAGGGCAAGGATGAAGTACACATGCTCATGCCAAAAGGTATTGCTGTCAGATGCATTCAGGAGTGGCCATCACATTTTTCTCTTGGAAGTTAAATTCAGGTGTCCCTTTTTAGAAAGTTGCGGGGGGAGAGTATGTGGGTTTGAGGACTCCAAGTGGGAGCAAGTCCAGGATCTGAGCAACCCTTCCAGAACCACTGCATGATTAAACAGGAATATTGCTTCTCATTTGTTGTCCAATTTTTCTAAGTTCACCATCAGGTCACTGGATCTCTTTAAATGCCTTTACATGCAAGATGAAGATGCCTCCAGTTTTAGACAACTTCTCTTATTACAGGTGAGAATAGCAAGTCAGCCCCCTTGTAGTCCTCCTTTTCATTTGTAAGCTCGTGCTGTTGGTCTTAGTGTGTAACAATGTGATCAAGGAAAGACAGTGGATATAAGGGGACACAAAGTAACGTTTAAAGTTGGGATGTGAGAAAATCCTGTCAGGTACCATCCAGTGTGCAAGACTTGTTCAAGTCCCACTTTCTGAAGGGAGAAAATGAAAGATTATATTAATACTGTAAGAAATGCAGCTAAGGGGTGGGAGAAGTTGAGAAAATTAAAGGAGAGAGCAAAGGATCAGGAACTAAAAGAAAATGACAAGCAAGAAATAGAGAATATACTATTAGCATACACCTTTTTTCTCTGTGGGTTTTCTGGTACATCTAATAGCACTGCAATCTGCAGTTGGTTGGTTGGTAGTTGTGTGTCATTAAAAAAAATAAATTCTGCATTCGAGGTTTTATTTAATTTATTTATTCCCCCCTTCCCACCTGGAGACTGAGCTAAAAGGGTTAACTGGACATGTAAAGTCTAGGCACACTTGGATCCGTATTTTTTTTGAGTCATTAATGAATGAAAAGATTTTACAGTCCTTCAGACTTTCTCTTCAATAACTTAGAAAGAGGATGTCCCAGCCTCAAAATGTGTGCAAACACGTGCATGAAATTATTATTCTCCCTTGCACTTTCCTTTCTCTCTACAGAAAATTAGAACACTGGATTTAGGAGTCTGATTGTTTTCCTCAGATATTCTGATAGTTACAGGTATTCATAGGAATCCCACCCACTTGGAGGGCTGTAATGGAATATTGTGAAATACTGAAGAAGCAAATGGGCAAATAGTAGTAGTGTTCATACAGAAAGTTGGCTGTGCGGTCTGCCAGTCAGGTACCAACCACCCACTGTGACTTACGTCGATTATGAAACTGCACCTTAAACATGTAGGTCGCTGCCAAAAAGACAAATCCCACCATCCCTTGTCCTCAGAAAGCATTCCTTGCCTCTCTGCCAGCACTGGCTCCCATGAAGCCAGATGGGCAGCCAACTGATATGCTATAGCCAAAATGCTTGTTAGGGCTAGGGCTTTTTGCTGGCTTGGGCTTCAGCTGAACACATAGCTGTTTAACCTCTAGCCATGACATGCTGGCAGCAAAAGTGCCCAGGTGAGCACAGGGAGAAGGTGCAAAGTAGTGCTTTTAGGTAGGTTTAGCAGCCTCAGCAATTGCACCTGTGTTATTCAGAGTTTCCAGGGTGGCGGATACTGAACGCTTGAGTGATCTGTTTTGCCTGTAGGCTCCACGTTAGCTCTGTTGAGGGCTCTTTTGTTGCGTGGGCAGTTCCACAGGCTGAGTCTTCCTCTGAAAGTGAAGGTCCAATAAGCTAACATCTGGACCTCCCTAGTTACAAAGTTAGAGGCTGTTTTTCTTGTATATCACTACAAAGGTAAATCAAGTGATCAGCACCTAGGTCTGAAATCTGGGTTTAAGCTTGCTCAGAGCAATGTTACTGCATCCATGGTTATGATGATGTATGCTCCTACATGGACCACAAGGCTTCTAAGAGTTTCCTGCAGGGGTCTTTGCAATGTGTAGATGAACCAATGATGAGATCTCAGTGAGTAAGAGCATTTCTCTTCCTTTTGGGAAGCATGGTCCCAGAGGAGCTGGAAATTCTTAGACTGTGCCCTTTTTCTGAAATGGACAGCTTATCAAACCTCTTGGGAGTTTTGCTCTGATTTTATGCAGCCTCTAGTAAGTTGCCTGCTCTGCCTTGCAAACGCCACTGCATTGTGGTTTGGGCTGGTTTTGTGGGGATGACACAGAATCCCTGGTGCCTCCTGTAGCTCCTGATTTACCATTTGTTAGAGCACTGCAAGCTTGTGGTGATGTTTTGTGGTCCCTTTCAAAGCAGACTTTGTCCCTTTACCTCTTTTTCAGCAGTCCATCTAGTTTCAGCCAGCTTTTAATTGCATTTAAACATGCATCAAATGGCTTCTTTTCTTTCTTTTTCTTTTTTTTTTTTTTTTGTTCTCTGGGGAAGGCTAGGGTAGTACGCCAGATGACAAAGAGAAGCCATTCATTTTTATGAGCGAAAGGAAACTTGTCAGGACCAACAAGGAAGGTGTCTGAAAGCAAGGCTCAAGCAGTCTTGCCTTCTGTCTGTGCCCCAAATATGTAGAAGAATCTGAAGGACAAATGCTGTGGATTAAAATCTTAAATGGATAAGTGCCAAGCAAATCCTAAAATGGATTAAGCCCTTTCTAGGAGGCAGTGTCTTACCTGACAGCATCTGGGCCCACGCGCTTTCTGGTCCTTTTGAAATTCTTCAGTAACTGTTTATGCATTGCACGTAGTTTTTGGGAGAACACCCCTTGAAATCTTGCACATTAATTCACCCAGAACTTCCACTGTGGTTGAGCAGCTGTTTAATCAATAGCATACAAGAACTGGAAGTGAATGGAGAAGTTGTTACAGAGACCTAGGTGCATGCTGTATTTAAACTAAGGCCTGGAGCTTGGTTATTTTGAACAAATACAAACTGTTCTCTGTTGTATGGGGCCACTTTTGGCCCTGAATATTTAGCAACTTAGTGTTCACCGATGCTTTATTTTACTATGTGTGTATTTGGCAGAGTAAGGATAAAAGCTCAAAGATACCTAGAAAAGTCTAGCAGATGCATGAAAATTTTCCCTGGGGAGCCCTGCCAGACTGTGCATCCAGACACAGGTGGTCAGACCAGGGAGCTAGCGTGACTGGTGTATAAAGAGACAAAATATGATTTGTAGGATGATGTTTCTGGCAAATCTTTGGTTTAACAAATCTCTCGAGTTATTTCTAGCTTTGTCTTACTTGACATATGTTTATCACACTGATAACAGTGTCAAAGGAGGAATAATAGGTCTCTGGTCTGCATTACTATGCTTTTGATCTGTAGTGTTCAAAGGGTACGTGGGGTAATGAAATAAGAATACTTACTGTTTTTTATGATTAAGAGGCTACAAAAGAACAGGTGCAGATTTGCCAAGGAAACTTAAGAGATTTCTCTGATGTGATTTGTGCTTCTCGTCATTATGTGATGTGAAAGTAGTTGCATTCAACCTTAGCCAAAAAAACACCACTTGCTCCAGGATAAAAATAGAGCTTTAAAGAAGGCAAACAAATTACCTTCTATTCCAGTCTCGAGTTGTTCAGAGAAGCTCCCATATGCCACTAACAAAGATAAGATGTATTAAACAGCCAGTAAATTCTGCTATACAAAAAGTGATTTCCAAGTAAATTGAGAAGAGGAAACCCTGAGGATATTTATGTACCTGTTGCTATTAAGTTTACAACTAATAGTAACTGCTTCCCTATTTCTTACCATAATAATAATATTTTTTTAAAAAATCTCCTTTCTAACTCATAGGGATAAATTGGAGCATGGGAGAGCAAATTTATAAATAAAGCGGGTTAACTCGAACTCTGACAGTACTCTTAAATAAAAAAGGATAATGTTCAAATGAAGTCGCTGAGGTATGGATGTTGATTACTTCAGGCTTCCTTGTTAAGGCTGATATGACGGCTGCTAAATGTGAAATATTTTATAGTAGTGCTGTCATAGCAGTGATGGTCTAAGAATACAAGCAAGATAAAGCTTGTAGGGAAGGAGAATATTGTTACATCTGCTGCTTCAGGGGGTGCGGGGGAGGGGAAGCAGCAGATGAGGTTTCAGTTTGATAGCCATAAATCCTCCTGTTCCCTGAAAAAGACAGTTGCTGGAAACATGGTTGATCTTATTTTAATTTCTGATAGTGGGTGGTAGTAGTATTTGGCATTCAGCTGTCCTTGCACCCCACGTAAATAGACTAGTTGTACTGGAGGAAGAGTATTCTGGCCCTCTTTGACCTCTCTGCTGAGAAAGCCAACAAGATTTCCAGTTATGGTGGTGGATTTGTGTGTGATACAAACACCTGTTTATTTTCCACAAAGTAATAAGTCACCAGATGGTAAAGGTTTTTATCCATGCTGCTGTAGCTGGATTTGTACCACTAAGTTGGAGCTGAAAGGTACCATATGGTACTGTTAATCCCCAAAGCATTCGTTATTCCTAAAATAATTTTCAACACCTTTTAGTGTTGACGTCTCTCTTTCATTAATGTCCGTGCTTATTTATGTGGACAATGTTCAGATGAAGTGTAGCTTAGAGTATTTGGGTTTGTGTTCTTTTTATGTGAGTGTTCCTGAAATTCAGTGCCAACTAGAAAATTTATTGTCCTTGGATAGTGAGTTGGGGCTTACATGAAATGAATTGGTCATCTCATTGCAGTCTCAAGTGGATATGGACTGTCACTGGCACCATCAGCAGAGAGAGAAGCTGCAGATAAGTGCAATAACTTCAGAAGTGATATGTGTCCTGGTGGAGAATATCTAATTATTACAACAGCAAATGTTTTATTGTGAATAATGGCTAGTGGTTATTATCACTGCTGGTAAGAATCTACCAGACTGGGATGAGACTGTTCTAAGGTTCTGGGAGCAGGGCTTATTTAAGATCATAGAATCATAGAATGGTTTGGATTGGAAGGGTCCTTGAAGGTAATCTAGTTCCAAACCCCCTGCCGTGGGCAGAGACACCTTCCACAAGTCTAGTTGCTCAAAGTGTCATCCAGCATGGCCTTGAACACTTCCAGGGATGGGGCATCCACAGCTTCGCTGGGCAATCTGTTCCAGTGTCTCACCACCCTCAGAGTAAAGAATTTCTTCCTGATATCCAATATAAATCAACCCTCTCTGTTTAACACCATTACCCCTCATCCTGTCGCTATACTCCCTGATAAAGAGTCCCTCCCCATCTTTCCTGTAGGCCCCCTTCAGATACTGGAAGGCTTCTATAAGCTCTCCCTGGAGACTTTTCTCCAGGCTGAACAGGCCCAACTCTCTCCAGCCCTCTGATCATCTTTGCGGGCCTCCCCTGGACTCGCTCCAACAGGTCCACGTCCTTCTTCTGTTGGGGGACCCAGAGCTGGGTGCAGTACTCCAGGTGGGGTCTCATGAGTGTGGAGTAGAGGGGCAGAATCACCTCCCTTGACCTGCTGGCCACGCTTCTTTGGATGCAGCCCAGGATGCAGTTGGCTTTCTGCGATGCGAGCACACATTGCCATCTCACACTGAGTTTCTTATCCACCAACACCTCCAAGTCCTCCTCAGAGCTGCTCCCAATCCATTCTCCATCCAGCCTGTATTTGTGCTTGGGATTGCCCCAACCCAGGTGCAGGACCTTGCACTCGGCCTTGTTGAACTTCATGAGGCTTGCATGGGCCCACCTCTCAAGCCTGTCCACGTCCCTCTGGATGGCATTCCTTCCCTCCAGTGTGTCAACTGCACCACACAGCTTGCTGTCGTCTGCAAACTTGCTGAGGGTGCTCTCAGTCCCACTGTTCATGTTGCCAACAAAGATGTTAAACAATACCAGTCTCAGTACCGACCCCTGAGGAACACCACTTGTCACTGGTCTCCACTTGGACATCAAGCTTTTTTCTGCAAATCTTTGAGTGCAACCGTCCAGCCATCACTTGTGTGTTGTCCTGTGCCCCTGCTGCTGGCCTGGGACCAGCTTTGCCATGCACAGACTAGCTCAGTGCTGGAAGCAGCCTGAGTGGCCTCGTAGTCCATGTAGAATAGGTTACCCGAGAAGGCAAATTAACTTCAGTCTGTGCTATGCTGCACAGGATCTTTACCTGTAGACCATTGGCCTGAATCCAAGCTAAGCTAATAGTTTTCCCTTTTAGTATGATGTTGACTGTTTGTGGCCTGCATATTATATGACAACTTTGCTGAGCTGACAGTTGCTTGGCAGGCTGTGATTTCTTTTGGCTTTCTTGCTGATGCTCAGGAGAACCATATATGTCCATATGGTATTTTGAAGACAGCTGCAAATGAGATTTAGTCGGTTGGAGTCAACCAAAAACTTAGTAACTCGAGTAGACTGATACATCTCTTCTTGCTTCTTGGGATGGAGAATGAGACTCCAGACACAGCTATTTGGTCACCTTTTGATACCATAAAAAGTGGAGAAAGTGTGTCTCTGCCCCACATCAACAGGTATAGAGGTGCAGACTCTCAGGTATGCCCTTGAATTGTAATGACTATGAGAAGGGCTTTATATAACTGACATCTTAAATAGTGATCAGTAAAACAATCCCGTAACTTAGTGAAATCCTCTGCTGCATTTTGATTTCAAAAACAAAACAAAACCCACTACACCTGCTTTGGAAAAAGGTCTTGCAATATTTTATTACAGAAAGATTGAAGATGAAGACATGACTGGTTTGGTAGGAGGACATTCTGTTCTCAGCCTCTGAATGAAGAAAGTTTAGAGTCAGGGTGGTATCTGGAAGCTGCTACAGACAAAAGTTTTGTCATAGTGGCACGCAGGATTGGAGTTTGGGGGTAGGTGTCTGAGTATGCAGTAATTATGGATAAAAGATAATAAAAATAGAAAAGTTCATTTTGGAAGTTAAGGAAGGACAGCCTATGTTTTGAAAAAAAAACTGAAACAGTGTTTGCTTTTTCTTTATATATTCATGGAAAAAATGTGGAAAGGTAGAGAGAATTCAAATTGTGAGTTTTGGCACCAGCAAGAAACTCAAGTGCTCTTCCCCTCAGCCATTCCTCCCCCAGTTTGAAGGTATGCTTTGCCTTGGCTCTAGTTCATTTCATAGTTCATTTCAGAGGTTAGATTTTTAACTCCAGTTTTACCATGCTCTGAGTGTGGAAAAACAGAGCAGACATTTCAGTGCACATACCAAACAGACACAAAACTGAAATGAATATTTCCTAGACTGTCTCATGTCCCACAGTGGAAATGTCCCTCCAGGCTTCGTCCAAAGCTCAAGGAATTCTGCTCCTTTCACTCCTGTTGTGAAAATACATCTGTCCTGCGTCCTGCACTTAGTAAGGACCTTTAAAACCAGAGGTGGACAGGACTGCTTGCTTTCGGTTGCTACAGTTTCACTTGGACTTTTTTCCCTGACTTGTTGCTGACCCAGACTGTAGCCAAGCTTTGCCTTTTGTCCATTTTTCACCCCTTCTTTTCCCACTTCTTCCCATCCCCAAAAGCATCTTGAAGTGGGATCCAGTTGACACAGATGTAGAGCAGTTAGTATTGCTGTTGCTAGTGGGCCGGGTTGAACGCTTCTTTAATTTGAACCATGTTCAAATTAAGCCCTTCCAAGCTGAAGCCCTTTGGTACTGTTTCCACTAACTAGAAGGAAGAAAACTCAAAGTGGCAGGGTTTTGAGGCAAGCACTGTGTAGATTAGCAGAAACCCTCAAATGATCAAGTAACTCCAGCTATGTGGACAGCTGATGAGCTTAGAAAAATCCCATCAAAGTGTAAGTAATTATATTTTGCTCTACTGGGTCTGGTTTTTCAGAATGAATTGCATGTGGGCTTTTGCGTGGTCTGACATTTAAAACTTGATAAATATTTCTGGTTTTCAAATTTGGTCGCTGAATATGTCCTCCACTTGCTGACTGATCTGTGCTAGATTTGAGGTTTCTCATTTCCCAGAGCAGAACAGGGACTGTGCACAACCATTTTGACACCATACGTCAAGAGGCCTAGTTAACTAGAGCTTCTTTTAAAAATGTTCATGAGAGATTCACATGAGGGATGAAGAATTCACATCTTTAGTTTTCTATATTACAGGGCTGAATAGTTCTCCTATTTTTGCTGGGTTTTCTTGTGTTTTTTTTCCCATGATCTGCCAGCTCAAGTTTTTCATGTTGTAAAATCATCTGCTTTTTGCACACAAATAATTAAACAGTGGGAAGTTTTGTTATATGTTTATGGAACATACTGGTCAGCACAGCTAATCAGGTTTTTATATCATGACGTGGGACACTGTGCAATGTTCCAGCTGGAGAGGAATGGTGATGCTTTACAAGTTTATTCACAGACAGCTGGGGGTACTCGATGCAAGACAGTTCTTGAATAGGTGCTGAGCAGCAAAGCTGCAGAACCTCAGCCATATTCGGTCACACACATCCCTCACTAATATTTCAGAAGTAAACTTTTCCAATTAACCTTCTTTGCTAGATACATATGCTGTACTTAATCCTTCCTCCCTGCTTATCTCTAGATGTGGCAGCAGCAGGTTGCAGAGGGCCTGACTGGGCAAAATGATCTGTTGTGCCCTCCCCTCTGCAAAGCAATATTAAGGATACTTAGCCAGGAGCAGCTTATTGACTTGAATGTATATCAAACCATAGTGATTGTGGGATGTCTCTCCTCTTCCTTATATAGAAAAAAAACATAAAAATAATAACCTGTTGCTCCTAACATGACTTTCTTCCTTCTTTCCAGGCTAAATTATCCCTTTTTGGAGACTGGTTTGTGCTGCCTGCAAACCACAGACTAGTTCTCTGCTTTGAATGCCTTACCAGCAGCTTCCGTTTACTTTTTTCTTGGCAGGTAAGTGCAAAACTCTTATGTGCTTTGCCCTTTGAAAAATGTCAGTGGAGTCCTGAGAGATGGCCCCAAAACACTTACTATCAGCGTTACTCTTAAGTCATCTACCCACCGATTCTGCTTTGGTGTATTCAGTGTTGCATTAGACATGCTGTGTCCCATCAGGAGCTTATGCATAATGCAAAAGATTTGACTCTCTTGAAAGGTCAGATTCTGCACGTATGAGGCTCCCAGTAGTGTTCACTGCGAGCCTTGGGAAGATATTTCCGTGTGGGGTGGGTTGTTTTGTTTGATGTTTTTAAAGCAGGTACGCATGATCTGACATTATAAATGCTGGTGTGGTGGGGAGAAGAGCAAAGTGAGAACTCCTTATGGAGGAGCTCTGTAGAACCACACTGCCTTCCCAGCATGGCTGTGGGTTTCCATCTATGCCTAAGGGGACCAGGTAGAAAGCAAAGCCCAAAAAAAGTAAATGTGGGAAGGGTTTTTTTAATTATTGTTTTGTTGGTGGTTGTTTTGGTTTAGATTTTTAATCAAAACTTTTTTCTTTTGTTATTTCTTATTTAAAGAAACAAACAAAAAAAAAACCCACCCCAAAACCGCTGTGCAGCGGTCTCTGGTTTACTGCAGAACAGTATGCATCATTTACATGGATCAAAACCCTCTGATCTTCCCATCTGAAAACAGGGACGGGAACAACAGCCACTCCCTTACTGAGCAGATGACTGGAACTGTGAACAGTGAACTGCAGCCAGCAGTTACCTGTAGGTCATGCTAGGGGACTCCAGCCCCACGCTGCTGCTAGAAGTGCTTTGCATCCCCCTCCCTTTCTGGGACGAGAGATCATCTAATCACTGTGTAATCCTCTTTAGGTGGAGCTGAGTGAATTTCCTTGTAGCGGTCTCCCATGAGTAGATGGAGGTCTTTCACTCTTAGGATTGCTTGTATGCTCACTGCTGAGAGTCTGCCTCTTCCCTCGCCCTCTTTAATCCAGCCACATTTAATCCAGTGCCTGCATTACTGCATAAAGTTTTGATGTATGGCTGTATCCATTATTGTTCCTGCTTTCATTTCTGTTCAAGCTACGTCAGCCTTTCCAGAAAGGCATAGTTTCCCCATCTGGTAATCAGCTGTGGAGATCCAGTTGCAACTCCAGTTAACACTAACTCTGATTTGTGTTTGATATGAGACTTTTGAATAGCATTTCAACCTCAAATGATCCAAGACAGGTAATATTTTCTGTTTTCATAGTATAAATGAGAGCGGGTGAGGGGGGGGTGTCTCCTAATAAAAGGTCAGATTTTAAGTGTAGTTTACTCCAACTTATATATTTAATACAGAAACATAGTCCTTAGATGTGCTGATGGTAGAACTGATTTTTTAAAATAATAAATTGGCATGCATCCCACAAAATTCCAGTACTGAGGGTATTTTTCATCCCGAAACAAATAAGAGTTGAAATCTGTTTTTGTGTTGAATTGGAAACATAGAAAAACTAAAAGCACAGGTTTTGAGGTGGTGTTCAGCTGTCTCCTTCTGAACAGCTGTAGCACCTCAGGCAAGCTGTCGATTTAGTCCTGCAGCCTGCTGTCATCCTCCAAGCAGAGCTGCCTGCCGTGAGTGTGTTTCCTACTGCTAAGTGCAGAGGGTGACCCAGAAAGGAGGGTGAGAGGCAGCACAGGCAAGAGTCCAAGAGGACAGGAACTCAACTAAAATTCCTGGGGATCATTAATAATGTGGAGTAGGACAGCCAACTAGTGTTGAATGTGGCAAAAACAAAACTTTCCCACTTGGACTGACAAAAGAAAAAAAATTCCTCTCCTGGCCCAGAAATAGCTTTGGATTTTTTATTTTTTTTTTTTCAGTTGAGAAAGCAAAGCAAATTGATGGATATTATAGAACATAAAGCCTCTGTTCCCAAACTGGATCAAGTAGTGGAAAGATAAGACCGAAATGCTGCTGGTGTTGTACTGCAATTCAAGTAAACAAAGTCCCATTAAACTCCTGTGTGCTTTCTACTAATATTTAAACAGTAACACTGCCCCATCACATTTCCTATGCTGTACAAAGTCAGTCTGTCTGTCCTACAGTGCTTACAGATAGACAGATACATTGGTATTGGTGAATATTTTTTACTTTGTGTTTTAATAGGATGAGTTGACTGTCCCTGCGCTGGAGCTCTAGCACCTCAGCATGCCTGCTGTCCACAGACTCCATGTGGAAAAGTTCTGAGAGTCTTCTCGTGCTTCTTTTGCAGCCTTTCACAACAATGACCAATTCCAGCAGGTCTGATGAGGAGTGTGAGTGAAAGTCTTGATTGTTAAGGGCTTTTTCCATTTTAGCAATTAAGCTGTGAGTTGTTAAAAATCTAAACTTTATCAATGCTTCTTTGTTTTGGAGGATACAAGAGAAAATTGTAGTTTCAGCTGTCTCTAAGGGCCTGAAGAAATCTGTTTTCTGGAATCAAACTGTTACCCAGCGGTACATGAAGCCCATAGACTGGGTCTTTACAGAATAGCTAAAAGATATGGAGTAACCGAGTATCTTTTTGCTGGGCAAAGCTCTGTCCTTTGCTAAAAAACTACCAAATAAAAGGCAAGGACACAGTTCCTGAAATGCCGTCAGTCTTGCCGCCTGAGTGCTTGTTCTCTGAATTTCCAGCCATGGTAGAATTCTACCACTGCGGACTGGTGCCTTGAGGTGTTAAAGGGAAGGCCTTGAGAGACCCCAGAAATAGCATAGGCAGAACTCACAGCCAGTGGTTTTTGCAGTACATGGCACTGTGATCCAAAATCAGTTGCTGTATGCTTGAGATCCTCTGTTAAAGGGGCAGCTGGCAGAGTCCTGCAGGGCCTCCTTTTCTCCTGTGTTTAGCCTTTAGGGGGGCCACAGAAGCTGATAGACCTGTCAGTGTTCAGTAAACAATAACTGCTTTTGTCCATGTTCTTAAATTAAGCGAAGTCATTGAAACCTGCACTTTTTACTTTTAGCAAGTGAAAAACTGCATGTTAACTGATAACAAGTACTGGTAGATTTGTATACAGAGCTGGTTTGGGTTTTTTCTTTTTATGAGAATTTTTAGAGTGCTTTGTCTCTGCCTTGGATTGGGAAGGTATCAAAGAAAGTAAGTTCATTAAGTCCTTCTTGGTGTGTTGTAAAGATGCATCATCAAACAGTTTACATGAAGAGGCTTGAAGGGGGTGGTGTTTGTTTTTAAGACTTCAAGATCACCAAAGTAACAACATATTTTGGCTCTTTGATTAGAGCCGAAAAATCTTCAAAATGGACAGAGAGCTTAACTGAAAGCAAAGCACTCAATTATATGCTTTCCAGCATGAATGTTCAGAATACAGCCCTGCAAGTGATGATGAACTTACATTTGGCACTTTTGTTAGCAAAGGAGTTTAACAGTCTAACCAACTGTTTAAAAAAATCCAAACTTTGTGCACAAATCATACCTTCTCTCTTCATATCAATCCCACAGTCTCTACATTAATTTTCTGGAAAAAAATATTTTGGAAATAATTTTTTATTGTAGTGAAAATAAGATACCATTATGTTCATATGAATACACACAAACAAAGAAAAGATTCACTGTATATACACTGAAATACCTCATACTCAGCATAACCAAGACTCTTCTCACCTTGTGCACAGCAAATCGTAGAATGCCTTTAAAACGTGCCCGATCCCAGCTGCCATCCACTGCTGCACTTAACAGGAGCAGAACCGAAGTTCCAGGGGCCAGCAGCCAGGCTACACAGAAACAAGTCACAAGTTGATGCCTAGGCTGAGCCCAGGACTTCTCTACGTTGTACAGTTACCATGATCACAAGGCCCTGGTGTAACAGGATGGCTCAGCCGTGCTGCTGCGGGGGCAGGAGGGAGTGGGCTGTGCCTCAGAAACTCTGGCCCAGCTGAGAGCCTTTGGGTCACCCAGAAGAACGGGGCTTCTGTCTCATAACATCTGGTCGCAACAATATTCAGCAGCACCACATTACTCTGCTGTCTGCATTATTCAGGCTTACAGTGGTTTATGTAAGCATTTCTTTGACAGACTTGTGGCTCCGATACCCATTCGTGGCCACTGAAGGCAAGAAGATACTACATGAGTGATCCAGTGAGGTTCTCCAGAACACGTAGAAGAATTGCATTGAAACATTCACTTGTTTAGCTAAGCCGCCTATAGACAAGTAAGTAATTCTCACTATCATTTAACTCTAAAATGTATCAGGTGGCTGTTGGCACGTGTGGGCCGAGAACTACAGACTTCATAAAAATAACAAATAACTTGGCCTTGTTTGCTAGCAGAAGCTGATGTGAGATTATTAGTGCCCTAACCCTGACAGTGGTGTTAATGCCTTAAACAAGAGTGACTAGCTGACTGAACAGAGCCCCAAAGTACTTTGTAACAACAAAGTAAGCAACTCTGTAAATTGAAGATAAAACTCCGCTTCTGTACTTCAGGAGGTCCCCATTTCAGCTATTTTTAAATCCTTCAGGACGACTTCTCTTGTTTAAGGAATTCTACACTGACTTCCACTAAGCCAAGAATAATCTCACTTTTTCCCTTCCCCATAGGAAAGTGCTGCCATCCCAAATATGCATGCACTTAAATACCACAGCCTTCTTTTGAAACAGAGCTCATGGCAGGCTACTGCCCAGTTCGGTAAAGAAAATTCAAATATTAGTTGGCTGAATTCAACATTGAGTAAACACTATATTTTTAAAAAGGATGGGCACAAATTCCACTGCAGTATTTCATCATTAAACTATTCATCTTTCAAGGTCAACAATTAAATCTATTAAGAAAATAAGCTGGTAGGGAAACACACAACAAATAAATAATATGCATTAACTTATAAAATATTAAACAAATTGTCTACATACAAAAAAAGTCAATGTTAGTCACTTAAGCTTCGCAGAACATTTGTATGACAGAAGCCCTCTTGTGCCCCAGCTTGTGTGTCTGTCAGGAACAGCTGGAGAACCGACCACCTTGGCTTTAAAACCACTGCGCGGTACTGCAGAAGTGCTGCCCTGCCTTGCTGAGGAGCCAGGTGCGGTCACTGACAGGCAGTGGTGATGCTTCCTTTTTGGGAGAGCCTTTAGGAGGGCTGCAGGCTCAGTGCTATGTTCTCTTTTGCTAATGCCAGTTGACAAAATGTACATCAGGCGTCTGTACAAAAGAACAATTTTTCCGGTGAGGTTATGTTTGTGTTTATAATGGGAATGCTTCAAAATAATGCTGACAGTAATTCTCCCCTACAAATCATTCGTGTGCAAACCAAATATTTTTTTCCACTAGTGCTTTGTACCTGTAAAATCGATACAGTAGCCTCCAGTGAGGGGATAAATGCCAGATGGGGATTTTAAATATGCATTTTATTTTGGTTGTGCATGTATCTTCTCTTACCTGAGGAGACTTTTTTGCCTTGGTATACAAACTTTCATGTCTGTTTCAGAGTTAAAGAAAAATGAACTTTCATAACCTCTGCCACTTCTGATCACCTCTTAAAAATGTCACTTTACACAGAAAAGCCAGAAGTAATTGAGATAAACAGACATCTGTACATTTTAGTCATTCATTTAGAAAACATCTGTATCCATCCATGCAATGTTAAGACTATAAGTAACTTTGCAGTTACATCTGAGCCCATTGCTATGGCAACAAGGTAGTCTTTATCTCCCACATGTGTTCTACTGATTTCTTTTTTTTCTTAAAGCAGCTTCCTGAAATGAAAAACAGAGAAGCAATGATTAAGTTAGTCTCTTTCAAACATTGGATTCAAGGCTTATATGAGGCAGCCTTTACTACTTTCCAGCTGTGGAAAATTTAGATGCTGATCCTTTGCAAGATGAAAAAAGGAACAACTGGTATGGAAAAAGGTGAACTGCTGTTATTCTCAATTAAAAAAAAAAAGTATAGCTGATGATCCTGGAACACAAGATTTTCGCTACTGTAGCTATTTTTAATAAGATCCCAAGGAATTTTACTACAGTGTCTTTCAAACTAACACAGCTAGCTGTAACTTGCTGCTTACTACAGTGAGAATACAGTTCATAGGAATGCGTATGCTAATAATTCATTCCTTGATGACCTTTTTCATGGTTAACTTTCATCAAAGCACGCAGTACAGCTTGGTTAATTGTTTGGAATTGTAAGCTTTCTATTGTGGTAGGTGCCCACCATACCAGAGAGGATTGCACTAGTGATCCATTGGTTTTTGGTTAGTTGCCAAGTCTTGAGAACTCAAGATAAACTGACGTGCTTTTAAAACTTCTATTTTAAATAGAACACCAGGCAATAGCAACTACACTAGAAGAGTTAAGAAGGTTCTGTCTGTGCTTTTAAGGACCTAAATAGATGTCAGTGCTTCTCTGACACCCATTAACTTTGGGATTCAGAGAAGCAATGCTTTTAACATACCTTCTGGGGCTATCTACTTTTGACAATGATTATGCTAAGTACTTTAAAAGGGTTGAACCTCTTCAGAAATAACGTTGAAATCTTAACCTCTAGTGTCCCGGCATTTCTAGACCTTTCACGTGAAAAATACAGTCATGTAGTAAAGGCCACATGAGAAAACATCAAAGGAGTTAGTTATCCAGACAAGACATTTCACTCACATTTGATGCTGCCTAACAAACTCTGCAAACTGACGGTCTTTAGCGTAGAGCTCTATAATTCGAATTCTGTCCTGAATTTCCTAGAATACAAGGAACACAATTGTAAGTACATAACAGAAATTAGAATACCACTGAAATAACTGATTTCTGTTTTATGGAAAATAAAACTCCTATGCTTTGCTATTTCAAGGAGCAGAGCTTGAAATTGGGCACTCCAATACTAATATCCTTCTTTATGGTTGGGTTGGGGTTTTTTTGTTGGGGTTTGTTTTTTGTTGGGTTTTTTTTTTTTGAAGTGAAGCACTTCACTGGAGTCCAGCAATACTTTACTTTTAAATCAAAACCAGGCTTTGGATAGACCGCGGTGTTTCAACAAGCTTTAACAAAACCATTTATCTCTCATAGATACTTTGCCTACAAGCCCAGCTACAGGCTGGATTCACACCTCTTACAGTTGCTTAAGGATTTGTGGTTAGTTCCTGGATGTAAATCCCTTCTCTTTAGCCTAGAGTAAACCCTGGATACTTGTATACAGGAAGAAAGGAGAAGGATGTAATCTAACTTACAGGTTATAGAAAGACCTAAACTTTTTTTAAAAAAAATCTGTAAAAAGGCCTGAAGGCTCCAGCTTTTCACTGTATAACTACTCTTACATAAGGTAGTTGGCATTAAAAGCTAAAGGCTGTATCAAGCAATACAGCAAACCTCCCCAACTCCCGTGAAGTTACTCAAGCGGTCAGCTCCTTTACCATGTGAAATTCGTTATAGGCCAGAACACACCCATTCCTTTCTCTGTACCTAATAGCAAGCAGGGAAAGAAATCCTTTCTCTCCTCTTAAATAGTTGCAGCAGCCATAGTTGCAGCTTGTCTATCTAGACCATAGATGCTGGGGAAAGATTAAGGCTCACCTCTCGGGTTACAAGTGTGGAATAAGCTTATTGTTCACGTGATCTTTTCCATGCCACTATGAAAACAAGGTCATTTACCTCCTTAGTAAGCTCACTGTTTTCATAAATGTGCCTGATCTCTTCACTGCTGTAGTCTGTGGATGTCTCTGCACTGGTAGAACTGTAGGACGTTAGCTGAGGGTATCTCCGGTAATAATGGCTGTAGCCAGTCGTATCACTTTCATACATGGGGTTGTATTTAACTGCATTCTCAATGGATGAGAGGCTGTCACCCTGCCTGGGGGAGCAATAAACAAACTGTAAGCTTCTCTGCAGCCTGGGAGGGCAGCAGATAGGTTTAGGAAGCCTGGCATTTGGAGGCATGGAGGTACATCCTGTTGCTTGTCAACTGTGTGATATAAGACTTATGACAGAATTATCCTTATTGTAGCAGATGTGTTTTAAAATACTAGCTAGTGTCACTTACCCCTGTGAGTCCTCGGTGTCACTCTTTGTGTATTGGTCTCGAAGGGTCCTGGCCAAGAAGAAGATGACAGCAGATGCCACAAGAAGGAATCCTGCCACAGAAGCAATCGCAATACCCACAACCAGAGGCTCAGACACGTATTCTTCACAGTGCTCCCCTCTGTACCACCAGTTCTCTCCCACACGACACCTGCAACACAGAAACATGGGGAAATTAAACACCAGCAAAAGCTGGTTAATGTAAACGTATTTAACTTCCTGTTATGACATGCCCACAGTTAAGTCACCCCAATAAATACCTTTGCTTATTCAAGCACCAACTTTCTTTTATTATTATTATTGTGAACAACCATTTTGGTATAGAATCATAGGAAGTTTTGTGTTGGGAGGGACCTTTAAAGATCATCTTGTCCAATCCCCCTGCAATGAGCAGGGTCATCTTCAACTAAATCAGGTTGCTCAGAGCCCCGTCCCACCTGACCTTGAATGTTTCCAGGGATGGGGCATCTACCACCTCTCTGGGCAGCCTGTTCCATCATAAAAATTTCTTTATAGCTAGTCTGAATCTGCCCTCTTTTAGTTTAAAACTATTACCCCTTGTCCTATCGCAACAGGCCCTACTAAAAAGTTTGTCCCCATCTTTCTTATAAGCCCCCTTTAAGTACTGAAAGGCCACAGTAAGGTCTCCCCTGAGCCTTCTCCAGGCTGAACAACCCCAGTTACTAAATTGAGTGAAGACAGGTAAAATAACAAAAGGATAATGCATTTGTGATGGAAAAAGCCTATGTTTTTTGCAATTTAGAGTATCCTGTGATGTATTAAAACTGGAAGGTGTTTAGGTTAAGTAAAATGTTATGCCTTGACTGAACTTTGCACATGACGTATCAAACACTGTAAAGGTAGAGAGCAGTTGTCTTAATTATCTTGTAATTTAAATGCAAATGAAGTGTGTTAAACAAGCAGAATGTTTATAGTCTAGTGAACTCCACCATGTGTGGTTAAATAAATACATAAAATAAATGACTAGAGAGAAGTGTGGGTCCCAGACTGTATCTTCAGAATGGTTGCCCGAAACAGCATTCAGCGTATCTGCCTTCCTGTGGTTTTGAACATGAGAACTTAATGTTACTATTAGCTTTAAATATACAAGTAAAAATAATATATTTGCATTATGTGTGTTTCGGAGGTTTTGCTATAAAAACTCAAGGAAGTGTAAGGTATTAAGACCACTCAGAGCAATGAACCTTATAAATAAGAAACATCAGTGAATTAAGTCTCTAACATAAATATCTGAAATAGTTTCTGAAAGTAGTAAGCAATACTTTAAATTTTTCAAAAAGCTCTTAATAAATATTGGCCAGAGCATGCCTGAGTTCAGATACTTACCTGCTTCTAATTAACACTATTATACAAATATGATAAAATTTATACTACATCTCTGATAGTATCCATTTTTATAGCTTTCAAAACATTTTTATTTCCCCTGTTAACTGCTAGGACTCTAAGATTGACTTTAGAGATGTTCTAGATAAGCTTTTTTTAAAAAACAAAAATCACCTGAAGTAACATAAATAATTACTAGTGATCATATTTTTTGCAATGTCTCCTACCTTTTGTTGACATCTCCTACCTTTTGTTGATAAGTATATTTTGTTTTTAAAAATATACTGTTACATTGCTTGAAAAGGAAAAAATTAAGTGCAATGTCAGAGGGAGCATCGATTTGTCTATATCTTGTACTAAGTCTTTTCCATTACCTGTAAATTACAGAGATTCTGTTCAAATGCATCTGTATCTTTTTAAAAGCAAATATTTGAACCAGGGAGCCTGTGCCTGGATCTTTTTATGATTTTCCCAAACAGCCAATGATTTACTTTTATGACTTTTTTTTAACTAAGAGCAGTATTTTTAATATATTTATGCTGTGAATTTTATATTTATGCTATGAATTTTTGTGATGGCATTAACTGTCATATATTTTGTGACATTATCGAACACTGCTTCTTGAGACAACCTCTGGAGATAAATTCTATTCCCTAAGGTCAATGAAGGTGATTTGAACAACTGAGTATGTTCCATTACTACCATTTTCCTAGTTCATTTTATTTCCTCTTGTTTCTATTCTATTAAAAAAACGTGCTACCATCTCCATTCCAATATATACACAGGAAAACAAATGTTAATATTGGGATCTCCACTCAGCAGCATAACATGAATGATAATCATTATCATCCAATTTGTTACACATTATCTTATGGAAATTAGCACACATCTTGTCGAATGCTACAACAGAGGAGACAATAAGGGGGTTTCATACAGGCAGCGCGTACTTCAAACAGGGGCATGACCTACCTACAGATGGCCCCTTGCCCGGGGCTTATGTCGCACTTCCCATCATTCAGGCAGAAGTTCGGTTGCAGATCACAAATGCTATTGCATGGCAGCCCGTCGATGCTTAGGTAGCCAGGATTGCAGACGCACTCAGCTTCCCCACTCCAGCGATTTACTAAGCATTCGGAGAATTCATTGCAGGCCTGGAACTTGCAGGGATCTGCTTGCTCACCTGAGAATACACAAAGCAGAAAATATTAACAATAGAGGAGAACCTTAACTGAGGCAAAGCACTGGCTGTCTGCTGCCATTTTCTCTAACGGTCTCTCAGTTAAAATATTCCGCAGAAATCTTGGCATGCATCTTTCCTGAGTAACAAAAGGTTCTGCTAAGGTGAACAAGTGCTAGTGTTCTAGCAAACAAAGTGTTCCTGTCTGCACAGTGCATTTCAGTGGTATGGCTAAGACCACCCAACAAGCCAATTGAAAAAAACAAGTATAAAATGTTCTTTTTTTTACTGGAATGTGCAGTACCTCACATGTTCTCTTGTCTGCTGGAACTGTATTTTGCAAATGAGTAAAACACAGCTGATCTCCAGTATCTTTTTGTTATAGAAAATCTGGGCAGCCTACAGGGAAAGGCAAGGGGACTTCGGGCACTCAGCGCTGTGAGGGGATCCACCGTTGTCTGCAAGGAACACAAGCTTGTAGCATTTGAGGTATCTCACTTGTGTCACGCTTAAGAGGGCTGGCATACAGTTAAATGACCGATACCGGAAGATTTGTCATCCTAATCAGGCCATCTTTATAAGAGAGCTACCTCAGAAGAACAGCTACCATTTGCCAACAGGTCAGCATTGTTATTTTTCTCTAACCTTTAATCAGGAAATATTTCTGAGTTGCTTCTATGGTAAATTACTGGCTAACTTGGACAGGGAAAAAACTTTCTCCCTGTATCAAAGGAGTGAACTAAGAAGGCCTGTAATGTTTTAGTGCAACCAAGGCCTTACCACAAGGGCGAGGCAGCAGCTGTTACCTGTGCAGATGCCTACCTGGCAGATAAAGTGGCTACCACCTGTGGGAACCATCACATGCACCACTCTTTTCCCTGCCCAGCCTTCCCCTTCACTCCCCAGTGAAAGTGCAGTTGGCATTATACGGAGTACTAACCGAGTCAGTTTTGTCCACATATTTCTATATGGGCTCCAAACAGTTTGCTCAGTCTGGGTCCGGCTTTGATTTTCAACTCTTTAGTCCCTTAACAGATTGCTATTTGTTTGTTTGAACTCCATGAAAGACTGTCTTTCTAAAGCCCAGCCTGTGAAAAGCAGTGGGCACTCTCTGAGTCGCTGGGATCCTTAGTCAGTTCTTAAAGCAGAAGTTGCTCTAAATCCCTCGCTCCAAACTGCATTTCCCTGCCATCCTTACCCGATTCCACATCCAGGGAGTATTTATCGATGGCCAGGTTCATGGTGTGATATGCAGTGTTGCAGAAGTCTTCCAGGATCATGTACACAGCGTTGGTGACATTCCGAGGCACAGGTTTGGCAAATTTCATTCGACTGTTCACCACGATGCTGCCATTTCTGAAGTTCAGGATTTCCAGGTTCTGGAAGCCTGTCAGATTTGACTGAAGGTAGGGCACCAGCTGCAACACAGGAGATGGGACAGAAAAGCTGAATCTTTGAATCTCTTCTCAAGCCAGTTGGGCTGTTACTGCATCAGACAGCGAGAGTCTGAATTATCCCACAGCAAGGGCATTAAAACTTAACCCAATTGAGGCCCGTGCTGGCAGCCTGCCAGGAGCCCAAGTACTTCAGGCAGTTCTTAAGAGTCAGGCAGTCTTAAGACCAGTTTGCAGACAGTTTCCAAAAATCTACAATTCAGAAATACAGTTCTAGGGACATATGTAGCACTCTCCCTTAATCTAAGCACCAGACATACTCGTCATTTCACTGGGTGTTTCCTTCAAGCGTGTCCCCCTTCCCTCTCTCTCCTTTCCTCCCTTCGTTTCCCACAACAAAATGTTCATTTCAGTCAGGAGAGGGGAATTTCCTGGTTAAAATTTGACAATTGTTTCTGTATAACTCCTGGGAGGCTTTGCTAGCCATCAGTCAGTTTAGGAACATCTTAGTTCCCTGAACTACCTCTTACTTAGGATGTGTTGAATGTGTTGCAGAAAAGTTACGTCATCACAGCCCCAATTTATTTACTTCTCTCTCCCTATAGACTAAATGCAGAGCACTCTGGAAGCAAGTAAGGGGAGTGTCATAATGACTTCAGCTACACCGCTACATTTATTGACACCAGCAGAGCATCTGGCTCATAGCCCTAAAAAGTTACGCTTTAGAGAGACTACTGACTGAATAAAACCCTAAAACAACATCCCACCCCACCCATTTCCTGATAGAATTTTCCCATGGAGGGACACAAACCGTATCTGTTAACACCAGTCTTGAGAGGCTCTCTGCAAAAGAAAGCCGACAAACTATTATTTACCAACAATTTTTGTCTATCTGGTAATGGACATTTAGCATAGAAGTCATTCTTACCAGTTCCAAGAATCGCTGCTCCAGCGCTTTGTATTCAGGGGAGTTTTTATTAAACAGGTCCTCTGAAAACATCATGTTGGTGACCCGAAGACTGAAAAACACGACTAGAGCTCGTGATGGGATAGGAGTGCTATTGCGATTTTCATGCGTGGCCCAAGCCACACTGGCCATCTCTGTGGACTGGACATGAGTTGTTAGCTCCACATGACTTTCAGTCATGCTTCTTCCCTCCTCAGTCAGCTCAGGAGAAAAGTGGACGGTGCTCACATGTTCCAGGTCCACTGAAACATCCAGGACTCTTGTTGTTTCTTCTCCCAGCCTTGTTGAGGTAGCCACCGATGATGGTGCCGTGGATCCCACAGAAGGGAGATGGGACGGATGCTCAACAGCGCTCGTTGTTACACTCACTGTTACATAAGAGGTCATAGTGCTAAAGATCATGGAAACATCTGTGCCATGGTCTGTATCACCCTGCACCGCAAAGCCCTCTAGAACAGTGGTCTCACCTATAACAGAAGGAACTGCAGTTGAAACTTGAGTGGCAGTTGGTGTTGCTGACTGAACTCTGTGATCTAATGAGTTTTCTAGTGTTCTGTCAGTAGGCCAGACATCAGCTAGGTTCTTCACTGCTGATCCAGTAGTATCTTGGCCTGCCAGTGATGAATCTAGGATTTGCTGCTCTTCTGTGGAAGCATCGGGGTTTACCGTGGAAGCATCAGGGTTTACCACGGAAGCATCAGGGTTTACCGTGGAAGGATCTGCAGTCAGAATAGTTTCTGAAGAGCTTGTGTCCAAGTGGCCTATTGTAGCAGCTTCAGTTACATCTGACTGCCCCATTGTGAATAGCTCTTCTACCATTGTCCTGTCTTTATTTTGGTGTTCAGCTGCTTCAGAAATGATGTTCTGACCTACACTAGACTCTTCAGGTTGCTCTGTACTGATGGTCCCTGTAGATGTAAGGAGACTATCTTCCACAGGCAGATCTGTACTCTGTGGTGAGACAGGGGCCTCTCCAGTTGGCGTGTCTACAAAGGAATGGTCTACTGAAGGCTCCAAAACCAAGGATGGTTTAACAAAAGAAGAATCATATATGCCCGATGTTTCTGTCTGTGTAGATGGTTCCACAGATGATGGCTGTTTTGTCTGTAACAGAGGTACCTGCTGAGTTGTAGTCTCTGGAAAGACAAATATTTCAGACTCATCAAGGAAATCTTCTTTTGTATTGGCCATACCTTCATTCCTATCTTTGGAAGAATCATCATCTAATTTATTCCTAGAGTTAAGAATATAGTCTAAGATCATGCCTTCAGGAATATCCTCAGTTCTGATTAGCAAAGACTCATTGTCATCTTCAAGCCAGCTATCAGGACCAGGGTAGAATACTGGTTCCAGTGTTGCTTCTTCCCAAGGCCAAATACTTGATTCCATTTCTTTTCCCGAACCATCAAAAGCTGAACCAGACCCATCATCGTATATAACTCTATCTCCAAGATACACATCAGTTTCGTCTTCCATAGGGTGTACTTCTAAGGGAAAAGGAATTTCTTCCACAGACTCATGCAACACAGAGTCCACATTGTTACTGTCTGCAGGACTACCCTGAGTTTCTTCTTTCTTAGTAGATACAGTTTCTTTAATATCAGTCTCTGTGACTGAGGAAGAGGCCACTGTTGGTGCAGAAAGCAGAGGAACTGCATAATCGTCTGTAGATGGAGGTTCATCAGGCACGAGGCGAGGAGGACTTGAAGGCAAAAGAAGGTCTTCAGGTAGTCCAGTATCTTCAAACACTAAAAATAAATTTCCAATTAGTTGTTGTTTATAATAAAAAGTGTAAAATTCCATTCATTTTATTGTCTGTAGGTCTATATTCAGCATGCTTCCTGTGATATATCCTGGCCCTTGTATGCCGAAGTCAGAAGGACCCCTGTTGCCCCCTCCCCACTTTTCGTTCAGATATTCTGCAGGCAGAGTCAAGACTGCAGAGAAAGCAATAAAGCATTAACTGTGTGGCACTGTGTCCTTAGCCTAGTGAGTCTACTTCAGAGACCAGTTATCTCTGCATGGCATCACCCAAACATGCCCTATACGAAAATACTTCTATGCAATTCAACAAGTATCATGTGTGTCCCATTTCCGGAAGGGATAAACAGGCATCATTAGCTGTTACAAACATTTTACCTTAGCATATTATTCTTGGATACACATACACAGAGGAGAGGTAAAAACTATAGCAGAAAGATATCTAATTTTTTAGACCTTTCTGAAAAGTCACTTTGGTGAACTATACCTTTGGTGAGTATCAGGAAGTACTTGGCATCCAAATGTAAGCTTCAATTAATGGCATTAACTTACCATCTAAAGAATTGGAGGCTGAAAGCCGTTCCAGAGAGTCCACAGAATCACGCCCGAACGCTGGTGCAGTAACTAAATGAGGAGTCCGATTCCCATCCTCTAAATTCAGCCCATCAGGCAAGGAAGTGATGTCAGCCTCTGAGGAGAGCGGAGCTTCAGGTGCCAAACTGGCCTCAGAGTCCAGATTTTCTGGTCTTGGCCGGATTTCATTGTCATTGGGCTGTTCACTACCTGAAGTGGAATCTGGTTTGGTGAAATCAAAGGGCAAGGTATTGCTGACAGTTGATTCATCTGCTGAAGGCCATTCAGCTAAAAAGGTGCTGTCCTGGAACACAAACCCACTATTAATATTTCCACTATTTCAGGGGAAGCATTGACTGTCCTCATTGGGCTGAACACGTAAAGGGTGTCAGCAGCAGCCAACAGCAAAATCTGGTACTCCCGCCTCTGTGAGAAAGTAATGAACAGCACCAGGAGGGGCCAAACTGGGAGGACCAGCAAATATATACTCTTTGCTAATCATGTGCAACGTACACGTAAAATGCACAGCCTTGTGACATACATTTCCTGTCCAGTCATGTCCACTAAAAAGGGAAAGAAACCATTCAGATTGTCTGGAGTGCAGCTTCAGTGGTGGTATTAAGAGATTTACCGTCTATACCCACCCCATCTCCTTTCCTTTCCTTTACTGAAAAAAATGGATCTGTCCATTTGAAATTAAATCAAAGATAAATGCATACAGTATTGGCTGCCTTCCTAAAGCATGAAGAGGTCTTAGCAGCCATTATTCATCAGCTATATAATCAATACAGTAATTATAATATGATAGTTACTATGATACATAAAACAGCTTAGAAACGGAACTTGGATGTGTATGTGCCCTTTGGTCACTTATTGCTATCTTTTAGTATGCGGGTATGAGAACCCAGGAAGGAAGCAAAGACCATAATGTCAAGAAGAGTGTTTAGAACCTGCAATAACTTTAGTCTTGAAGCCAAGATGCCCGTGCAGAAAAAAAATCTGTCGGCAGTAGTGATGAACAACACAGAGCATGCACAACCAATTTGCAAATTGTTTGAAATGTGACAAAAGAATTTGTTTTTAAATCTCCAATTTGCACACCCTTTACTTACTACTCCATACCCCAATCATTATTTGGTTTACAGCTAGAATACTTAGCACATTTCATCTTTGAGTATTAATCTACTACCACGGTGTCTCATGAGGTAACTATATTGGGAAAAACCAATGAAGACATTAAGTTATTTGGCCAAGGCTACACAAGCAAGCTGACAGCCTCAAACTCAGGAATTAGTGCGTCACCTGAATACTTGCCCACACATCAGTGCTGTGCAATAGTCTGAGATGGACAAAAAAAAACCCTTGGGGTATGAAAAACTACCAAACAATTTCAAGCAGCAGCAATTTACTAAGAACCAACCAATTGCTGATGGTGACTAGTAAAGTTAAGCGGGCAGTGGACACAGGTTTCTGTAATACATATTACAGTTCGAAACCATTCTAACCGCTTCTGTAGCTCACCATTCCTGTCTAATCTCCTTCTTTGACCTTACCAGCATGAGTAATGGGAACAGTCCAAATACTTTTCATTTTGAAATTTTACTGCTGGTTGAAACATGGGTGAATTAAATTTTCGGCTGCATTCAAACTGTATTTGAATGCTTTGGAAATGAGCCAGTTAGGCTATTTTTATTAAATTATTTGTCTACCTGTATTGATCACATTTTTATAGCCAGTTTTTATGCCACCACAATCTCCTCACATTTTTTTAATTTATATGGTAACTATCAGTTGAAAAATATATATACCATTTAGACATGTGCTCCAGCAATTATCTTTTTTGGCAAAATTGACCACTATAAATAAAGCTGTAAAAAAAGTTACTGTGCAAGACTAGAAACAAATTACACATATAAATTCCATAAAGAATGAATAAGGACTACCAGCATTAGCTTCTCAATACTTTTTTTTTTTTTTTGTATGTGAGCATTTAGTTGCCAGAGATTGCACTTCATCATTTATTTGAATGTGGATAGATGTTCCTATGACAACTAACGTTATTCAAAGCTTCTTGTTGCAGTGCAATATATTATATTAACAAGTTTAATATCATGTTGGCAAGTTCTGGTTTTCACTAATGTCTTTTGAAAGGCTTACAAATATGACAGATGACTGCAAACACAGAACCCCCTCCCTGATTTTCCATTTTCTGCTGCCAGAAAGGCATTGTATTCAGCAAGTCAAAGCATTCTACCTGTTACAACTCAACAGAAATAACAAGAAAATACAGATTTAAAAAACTAGACTTGATTTCTTCTTCATTTTTTAAGAGAGCTGTAAAACTCAAAGAAAAACATTAATGATTGGTTGGTACCATCTGCTAGCAATCACATGGTGAAGTCATGATAGTCTCACATTATGTCATGGCTATGTATGATAATACAAATCCAACTTAAATCAGCCAAGAAAAGTAATAGCGAAATTCTTTTTCATAGGTAACAGTTCACTTAACAGTATCTACTTGAACCATAAAGGTTTGACATCTGTGGAAGTAATTGACTAATCATTTCAGCCTTGTTTACTGTTTAGGCATGTTTATGATTTTCTTTAATTTATCTGAAATTACTTCCCAAATTATGTGTGTATTGCAGATTGTACACAGCTGGTTTTTTGATATATGCAATATCTTTTACATAATTATATTTTTTCACTGAAGACATAGATGACATTATTATTCACAGTCCACGATTAGAAAAAAGTAACTTCCAGAATTTTTTCTTCTACATACTATTCCCCAAAACTGGTTTAAAATTTATTATTGCAAAGCTACCTCTACTCAAATCTCTGTGCCTGCACATCTGTCAGAGTATCCACAGACAGAATGTAAAGATGGCAGAATTCTTTGTCTTACTAAAATAAACATCTGCAACATTTTAATCCAATTAGGTAGCTCTAGTAAAGAGAAAGCCCTTTCCTGAAAGTGAATTTAAATTCATGTTAATCCATACCACGTTTAAGCCATTTATAGCAAATTCATATGAATTTGCATTTTAAGCATCACTGATACATTTTTAAAACTCGGGGAAAACTGGCATGACACTAAGGATGTGACCGTTCTAACAAGATAATTTGGGTTCTGTGAAGTCACCAAGAATTTTGCTTCAATAAAGACTTCAGAAGTTGGCCTGAAATTAAACGTGTCTGTGTTCATGACATTATCTCATAATGAACTTAGTGAATCAAGCACAGGTGGATCTGGATTTTGTGGCATGAACTGAGCTCATTTCTTCTTGGAAGGCACCTCTGTGTTACACAACAGAGTGCACAGCAGAAACCTACTGGATAAATCCTTAAGACCAGACAATGCTCCAGCATTCAGAAATTCTAGCTGTCGGCAGAACTAACTAACTGGATCTCAGCGTCACTGGCACCTCACTTGGTATCTCTGCTTAAAGCCCCGTTGCATTGTAGAGACATGGTCAGCGATACTAAGACTCTTGTCCAACAGGGAACTTCAGTCTATGTCCTGGGTTGTTCCAGAGGTAATCAGGAGAGATAATTTTTATTTCAAGAGGGAAAAAAAGAAGAAACCACTAGCTGTTATTTTCTGTGTCTCCTTAGCTGGCATTAAGGGGATGGACATAATTTTAAACCTGAACTGAGAACCTTCAGTGAAAGCAATACAGTAACAAAAGGAGCATATGAAACTTACCCTTTTATTTCTTCTGGCAGCCAGCTTTACTGCTTACATCTATTTCTCGCTTTCCAAAGAAAGGTAGTATTGTGGGAAGAATCATGTCTTTAGAGCAATTTACAGCCTAAACATTATGAAAAGTCAGACAAAGGAAGCCTAAGAAGAAAGACCTGGCTGGGCAGCCAGGAACACTGTACTGCCATGTAATAGAAGATGATCACAGAACACTCTTGTGCAACACACATCAAATTATCAGATGAGAGATTTCACCAGAGGTTTTACTCCAGTATACAGTGTGCCTTCATTACTACTTATTCTACATGAACAACAGGGTACAGAAGGTCTGGGTGCTGGCTGTCATTCCGCCTTGTTAAGTTGTTCAGACGCGTCCAAAGGCCACTGCTCAGAACCATACTCACATCAAACTCTGGGTGCTCCAGCACAACTGGATGCTCAGTAATCCAGGATGGGTCTTCTGGTATAGGGTGTAGTATTTCTTTCACTGTGGGAATATAAATACTTGGGATATAAAGGCTGCAGTAGCAATGTGAGGAAGTTGTTTTGGAAGGCTGAATGAAAAGCCCTCCCTCATCTCAGATTTGTGAGTAAAATCTTTTCAAAAAGTTTGCCAGCGAAATTTTGTTTATGGAAATGCCCCCGGATCATTTACAGGAAGTACAGAGGAAAGATGAGAACAGAGGGGTGGACAGCACTCCTCCGACACCTCTAGCAGGATTGTTGAATGTTCGACAATAAACCAGGTGTTTCCTTTGCGCTGCTCAAGGCCAACACAGAGCTACTAAGCTGAAGGTCATCTTGGTGCAACATGCATGCTGTGAACCACATTTCCCTGTGTGTTCCTGTTATTTCTTGAAGTATTGCTGAAATTGCATATCACAAACCTTGGTGTAAAAGAAAAAAGAGGCTAATCTAATGGATTAAGACTGGGATACTGCTGCTAATGACTTGATCTGGTTAAGACCAGAGCAAAACAAGCTACAACAAAGTTGTTCTTGTTGTTTCTTTTTAATTATTCAGAGGGCAGCTGAATAATTCACTCATCTCTGAGATTTATTTTATAAAACTTTAGATGTGTGGCCCACCAGTGCCTCATAATTAATACCCACCATTAGTAAGCTGGAGAGAGTTAGGGTCTAAAGACAAGGAAGTGTTTTCAAGCAAGGCATTTTTCTGGAGGATTTCAGCAATATAATCTCGGAAGTCACTGATGGTGTACACAACTGTTGGATTATCCTCTATGCCCATAAAGGAGTTGTCCTCCACCTTGTTGGAATGAAGGTTAATCAGGTCCCAGGTGGCATTGCTGATGGCTTTTCCATCAAACGTAACAGCATAGTGAACTTCCACCCCACTTCAGTTGTACAAAGAGAAAGAAAACACAGATGAGAGATGCAATGTTATCCAACATCTAGCAAGCAATATGATTTTTTTTTCCCCAAGAACATGTGCCAATACCCTTTTTTAATATAAAAATATATTGCTTTAAAGATTTCTAAATAAAAACAATGTAATTCTTCTCACACTTATAACTGCCTGGCTGTGCTTGCCACCACTGCAAAGTTCTCCAGGGCAAAGCTATCAGAACCTGACATCTGGTGTGGTCCCAGCCCTATATTTCTAGTAGTGAATGGTAGACAGACCACAAGCAGACCAAAACGGTGGCTTTCTGCCAGCATTATTAATGGGCCTACCAGCATGCAGTGGCGGGCGTGATGATTTTAAGATCATGCCAATAATGGGGATGGCTCTGAGGTATGAAAACAGCCTGAAAAAACAGGCTGTATATAGTAGCAATATACAGGAGCAAGAGGGAGCCCTGATCACTGTCACTGTGCGGTGTCAGTCTGCTTGAAATAATGTCTTTAATAACAATAAATAGTATTTAATACAGCTTATGATTTGCAGCATCTTTCTAGACTTACTGATCATATATTCTTTAAAAAAGTTTTGTATCTGTCTACAGCTTAGCTTTTTTCATATTAACTCTCCTCCATTTTCTGAATTTTCTTTTCCTGCATACGTCTGGACGTCCTTTCCCATGACAGCGTAGGTAGCAATCAGATTTACCATACACTGGGCAAAAGCACAAGGGAGCTTTAGAAAATATTTTATATTTTGGCAGTACACAGGGCACAGCAAGAAAACGACGTAATCTATGAAGTGCTAGAAAAATGTGCTCCAAAGACAGGTTTTCCTCATTGCACAGAGCTGGACTAGATTGCTAAATTAATGGCTCTGTTCAGAGAAGTCTCTAAAGCCCCAGCGCCAGATGCAACACAAACAGAATCAGCAAACACACTGACTAAAACCAGGAGCCTGCTGGAGTTTTGCTGCTGGCTCTGTCATTGAAATGAGCCCACCAGAGGCTCACCACGGGCACTGTCAGCAGAGGAAATAAAAGAGGACAGCAGTAGTGAATAGGCACGGCAAAGATGGAATACAGCGTGCTCCTCAAAAGTAACATTTAGATTTAATACAACTGTGCTGTCTGTTGCAGTTAGTAGTTCCTAACTAGTAACTCTAACACCATCATCTGTCTGGAAAGGGCTAAAACATCTGGTACTTGGAACATAACCTTTGTGCATCTTAGCCTGCAGAAGTGCAGAGGAGCAGAGGATGGCTTTAAGTCACTATTGTTTGTGGAGAGATTTGTGTTTTCTAACCTTCCTTCTAAAATGAAAATGCTCGTTCTCTGTAAAACTGTGGAAACTGGTTAGACCTTTGCTGAGAAATACACAAAAGAAAATCAGACATCCAGTAAGTTAAAGGCTGCAGTTCATTTTCTGTCTTGTGAAATTCTTAAAATAATACCAAAGGAGGAAAATTTTGGATGCTTAACCTGCATACATCTAACAAAACCAATTCCAGGCTGATCCCACCTTCTGCTAAGGAACATTTGTAAAACTACTGCTGAGATGTGCAGCACCTGCGGCCTTGAAGTAGCTAAGCCAACTGCCTTTGCTGGAAAATATGGTTTTCTTACCTACTTTAATTACTATAATAACAATCATCCTGTATCTATCCAAGACTTTTCTGCAAAATAAATACCTTGAGTCATTGTTAAGCAATTTTGTTTTCTTCACAAAAGACTTCTATACACAAGTTAGCCCAGTAGCTGACTTGTGTTTAGGAAGATTTTCCCCAAGTAGTTTTTTATGATTAGGACTTAAATAAGCAAATTAGTTTTATCTGTAATCAAAACAGCACTTACTCACAGTTTCTGGTAGAACCCCCTCACATAATATTTATGCTGGATAACTATCTCTCTCTGGAGCCAAAACTACAAATCCCCACAACAGTGCCCTCCAGCTAAACGTGTTTTTTCCATCTGTATTCTGACAATATATATTAAAAAGTTGCCTTTACCTGTCCTCCTCAGGAGAGCTGAATATAGAAACAAAAGAAAACACAACAGCAAAACCTGTTAAACCAATGTTATAGTTTCTTTTAAGTCTTCTTACTTTAACAAATTTGCTTTGGTATTCTACAGGGCACACAAAGACCACACGGCAAAATGGTTATAAGTTGCATAGTTATTCTGCTCCATAACAAACTGTTCGGCTTTTACTGAAGTGAGATATTTCCTATTGATCACAAGGAATCCGCAGAGCAGAGCCATCTCATCTTACTACAAATAATGCAGTTAAATAGCTGTCAGTACCAAGAAAATCAGGGCTCACTAATTCCACCTAAAGGTTTAGTTTAACAAACACATTTTTTCATCAAGCACAGCAGAGCACAGAGCTCTGATATCCTGCCAGAAATATCAACCTTTTATTTGTGTTCTGAAATGAACCAAGAGCTTGCAAATGTATTAGACTGCAAATACTGAGATGGAAGGGTTTGCTACCTCCCAGGCAGAGCCTCGGCAGGGTTCCCCACGTCATCACCCCTGTTTGCTGTGGTTCTAGCCACGAGTGAAAGTAGGAACCGAAAAGTCAAACGTGCCTCCTGGCTCCTGCAAGGGCTGAAGACAGTGTCAGTCTGTTTCACTTGCTGACGCAGGGATAACTGTTGTGTATCTATGAACTAGTCTATTGGGTCAGATAATTATTCTGACAAGACAAATTGGAGTTTGTCAGTCCATTTGGGCAATTGGCACTGGGAACATTCCTGCCATGCTGTTTTAAACATTTAATGATTTCATTTCTACACCATCCTTTTTTGGTTCTTCTCACAACATTGTTGGAACAGCCTCACCCCTCTATGTGTGACAACTGCGAGGAAATGAGGCATGACAAGGGCAAACAGTTTGCGTGCAATAATGAGGTATGTGGGGGGTAAGATGGAAACTGAATGCAGTGTAGGGTTCCAACAATAAAACCTTTCTCTCTGTAGCTCTTTTGTCACTGACAGGTATTCTGGCTAGAATATATAGGCTGAAACAGTCTAGGGTACACCCCCTAAAAAGTCTCATAGAAAACACAATTTAGATTGACTCTTGAAAAGCCTCGCTAGATTCTGAAAGTTATATCCACTCCATTCAAGAAGAATCATAATTTGTGACCCATGTACCCCAAAACGCAGACATCAGATGTTTGACACATATTACAGGATCCCCTTTTTTCCCAAATTAACTTAAAATGTCACTCTGAAGCACAAATTAATTTGAGGAGATTAGTCTTGTAAGAATAAAAAGAGCTAAAACATTGCAAATCATTTATCAAACTATTCACTGACCTTTGACCAAAAGGAGAAGGACCTCTACATATTTCAAACACCAACCTTTACAGTCATCCCAAATTAACACTAAGAATTTGGGAAAAAATTTAAATACACCACATTTTTCCAAAATGGTTTCTGTGTTCTCGCTCATTTAATATTAGGACGTGTCAACAGTCTTGAAGAAGTATCAGATACTAATTTTAAATTAGAAAAAAACTCTTTTAATTTTAGGACAGAATCTTGAATAAGAATGCCTTGTCTTAAAAACAAGGCAAGCATATTATGTGAGATTCTCTGGTGGATGCCAGAAGCAAAAAAGAGAAGATTACATTTACGTACAGTTCTGTATTTCTTTTTCAATCTCTGTATATGGAGGTACCAAATATTAAAGCACTTGTCCTTTGGTTAATACATCCCAGGAACTCCCACACACATGCCCGACATTCTTCCAAGAGTGGTGCCAGCATATCGCACCATCATACACGATCAGTTTCAGTCACCATGTATGCATCAGTATCTTTTTACCTGTAATCCAGGACACGGATGTTTTTGTATCCAGGTAGTCCCTCAAATACACTTTCCATCTATTTCGAGGAGGAAAGAAAAAATTAACACAGGTTTCCTCCACCCTATTCATTTAGTGAAAAATCAGGAAGTACTTTCAACATCTTCTAAAAATGCATCTGAGCTGTTATACTGAATGGGAGAAAAATGGTTGAATATTCTCTCTCTTTATGGAAGAAGAGTTTTGGTGACACCGTTTCATTATTTGAAAAGGAGAAGAAAAAGTATGAAGAACAACATCCAGCATGCGCCAAGAACTATATAGAAACATTCAAAGGGGGCAAATTCAAACAGACTCTGCAGAGATCTGTACTGTCTATAGCAGACTATGCTCTTTCTCTTATTTATGCAGCACAAACCGACCTCTGCCTAAAAGGTTTCCATTACCTCCCAAACCTCTCTGGATTAAAAAGAATTCAGGAAAATGCTTTGGAGCTTAGCAACTTAAACAAGAGGAGCAGCGGCTGCCGTAGGAACAGGGACACCTCAGACTCCAAAGAGGCACTAATGCATTACATAGTGCAAAACACGGCTCATCTCCGCTGCTGTAAACAAAGGGCTCAGGAGTGATTGGCAATGCTACTCAAAAAAAAGACGACTGGGGGCAGCAAAATGGCAGCACATCCAGACCCAATTCAGTAGTTGACTATATTACATGGGACAAAACCAAGACATAGAATATTGCAGGTTCACGCCGGTTTGGGGTTGTTTTTTTTCCTCCCAGAGGATCCTTGCCAGTTGAGGATTATTTTTACTCCTCAAACTCTTCTTCCCCTCCCCAATCTCCCTATTTTTAAACTGCCTCTGGTGAGACTTAAACAATCGAAGTGCTGCAGACTGTCGTTTTTTTCAAGAGCTTCTTTATCCAAGTGCAGAGAAAAACCAGGCAAGGGATCAAAGGAGTGGAACATCCATGTGCCAGGTGGACTCTGTCCCATCTGACATTTCTTCCACACACACAGACTATGGCATTGCTACTTGGCCACACAACTAGGAAAATTAAGATGTCTAGCCTACACTAGCAACTTGTGACAGTTGTGGTGATGCTTTCTGGCTGCAGTGAAGAGTACATCTCTTTCCCATCTGGCCCAGGATCTGGCACAGGGTTAGCCCCAGTAAAAGGGATTCAACAGAGAACCCCAACTAAATGGAACTAAGAAGGAAGCAAAGCTAGAGAAAAGATAAGCAGCATGATGTGTTGATGTATGGCACCTTAGATGCCTCTCTCAAGAGAAAGGAAAGACAAACTCTGCCCCAAGAAAATTATAATAGAATTACCATCATTATAAACAAAATAAAAAAAATAATGGAAACAATATGGAAAGTTAGGAGACAGCAGTATGATCGTATTTTAAATATGCATTTGTATATTGGTGGCCCAAAAACTTTGTAGCATACAAATTAAAACATTAAATTCTAATTAAAACTAAATTAACTGGAAATCAAGTTTTATTAAAACACGCCTGTATGTGTATATGTATATATTTATATGTATATGCACATGTGTTTTTTTTCTTTGAAGTAGGTGCCTAGCAGTCTAAACCATGATTCATTCTCAATGGCGCCAATGGAATTTAAACACGTGTTTAAAAACTCTTCTGAGGCTGGAGGGTTTTAAAACAGGCTCACATGCGCTGCCGATCCTGGGCATAAATGAGGAGCAAGAATTGTCTTGGCAGCCTAGGTTTCAGAGAGTATCTCACTGCAGTGCACGACGATTCGTTTGAAATGTCGCTCCTGAGCAGAAATAAGGAATGAGTTCTGCCGTTTGCACTTCTTCCGATTTCCCCACTTATCACCTACTCTGTATAGGTAGATTCTTTAGCCTGATGCCAGAGTTTCTTCTACAGTCCAAAACCTGGACACGGCGTAATCGTTCAGATATCCCAAATCCCATTTCAGTGCTCAGCTTCTGTAGGAGAGACCCAGAGCACGCCCACATAGGCAGATGCTGACGGACTTGCATGCCTTCTGCCTGCGCTCCACGTTCATGCTGGGCTTTACCTGAATTACTCGAGCCACCTTCCAGCACTGCTCAGCACAAGTTGATGGCTCTGAACTGCAGCTGATTCATGTCCTATCACTTGAGAGCGCAGGCAGGCTGGTTTGCTAGGACCCTCAAATTATATTTTCACTCCTCAGTTTCAAACCAACTACATTACAGAAGAATTCAAACCGGACGGGGAAATCGGAAAGCAATGAAAAAAAACAAAACCTAGGCAGACTGGTCACTAGACTGATGTTGAATACATCTTTAAAATTTAAGGTGTTCAAGTCCTAAAACTTTCAGAACTAATGAATTTGCATCAAGAGGTAAACAAGAATCTTGCCACTTCTCTGTGAGTTTAAAAGTTCTTCTGCAGTAACACTGACAGGGAAAGGAACTGAAAAATTCTGAAAGGATGGCAAGGCCAAAATTAGCCCTGGTAGAAACAGGTCTTTAAAAGGGCTAAAATAAGTGGAAATGTTTTTCATTTATTAATAACATGTAGCTTTGCTTCTTTTGTTAACATAAGGCAAAGTAAATTAATGAAGGCAGAAAAGGGAGGGGGAGGAGAGAGAGAACGAGTAGTCCCTCAGAAAGGTCCCATTTACAGTATGTCCCTGTTCAGGGGTTCAGCATAATTTTCTGATCCTTCCAAAAGCATAATTTTACCTCTTTTGCTTGCAGAAATGGTAGCTGGCTATTTCACGAGAAACACAAAAAGAAAACTAGAGTAACTGGTCTTTGGCAACTGGTATGCTACACACAATGTGCGACACTTTGCTACTTCAAAAAGGGCAGCATGTCAGACAAAACAGAGTATTCTCATTATAGGTGCATATTTTCCAGCCTGCCTCAGGCAACAGAAGCCCTAAGTTGGTTCTGCAGAGCCCATGAGAAAAAGGTGCTACATGCTAATATTGCTTTGCAGAGCCAGCAAAAAGAAAAAGGAAGTCAGGAAAGGTAATCACCTGAGAAATGAATTGTTCAGAGAGCAGTTGACGCTTCACAGCAGCTGGGTCGGTCAGCTCATCGCTGTATTTTTCACCAACAATCAAAATGCTGAACTCAATCATCTGCTCATTTACAGGTTTCGCTAGCTTTTCATCCTGCTTCTTTATCTCATTATTGATCTAAAAGAGAAGGAAGAGGGGTCATTTAATGCCTTTCTTTTTGTTTTACCCTTTGTTTTTTTTCCAAGAAATAAATCCTCATACTCAGCAGAGACCAGATTCCTACCTATACCGGGTTTACTCCATGTAAAAAGCATCCCTAGATATGTATATATTTATATGGTCTGCCATCTGTCAACAGCACACTACATTCCTAAGCTTGGGTCCAAACATCTTTCTTATGTGGGCTAGAAACCTCTCCAGCTGCTGCAAACCTGGAGGTTTCTCTGGCTCATGATGGGGCAGAAAACCTGAGCCCATTCCATAAAAGCCATATGGACAGGAACACTTCTGGGCATATGATGGGCCACACTGATGGTCACGGGTATACTTAATGACATGTGAAAACTGCAGTCCAAAGCAGAGCATGCTGACTGGAGCAAGAGCATACCTGTTTGCCTTGCACCATAATGGGGTGCTCATGAAGTCTCAGGGACAGAGGTGGCAACTAATGAGGCAATCTACTAAGCAAGAACATTTTTTGAGAATTGTTGTATTGCAGATAACTCTATTTTCTATTTGCACACCTTTACTCTAGTGCGAGACCATCTAGTTGACCTCAGCTACAAACAGAAATCCAGTTGTGTGGAATGTTCATGAGGCAATTTAAAGTGCAACTATGGATACAACAACAGCTCACTCGGTCCAGTCAGCAACAGGCTGGTTTACGTAAAATTTACTCGTTAGTCACAAGACTTCCACCTAGAAGACAAGTTACCTTTGCCAAGTTCTACCTTCAGAACAACACCTTGTGTTGTTCTGCCTCAGTAAGTGAAGGATCCCCCCAGATATACGATGGACACTGGGAGATCTGCAGGGACCTCTGCTGAGCTAAAGTGGTGGGCTTCAGCTGGCAGAGGTCTGCAGTTCCCCAAGGAGCCCCGCAGCAGTGGCTGTGCAATGCATCAGGGAAGCGTGTAGCTATCATGGCTGCCCCGGGCAGCAGTGAATTCCAAGTTTTAATCTAATTTGAATGACTGAGCAACACAGGAAAAACACTTTCTGCTTAGTTCCCTAGTATTTTACAACCAGCATACTATATTCCTTGTGGTATACTGAAAGACATGAGAAAAAACAGATCTTGTTTCGTGGTTTTGTTCTAAAAAAAAAAACCTGAGATTTGTGGGGGAGGGAAGGGAAGGCTGGCTGTCTTTGGCTATTTACATGCAGTTGTTGCTTTTTCCCCATCAAAAAGGAAAAAAGCGAGCCAACAAAACAGACCTTTTCAGCAAAACTGCAGCCTGTGTTACGTATGGTGCAGGAAATGGAAAAACTTCTCCGGAAAGTTTAGCTGCCATCAGTGAGCAACTTATACATTGTTTAGGGACCTTCTAAAAATTTTTACTTATATTCTCTTCCTTCCCCCGCATCTCTTTTTTACTAGGTAACTTTATTAAGGACCATAATGACTGATACATTAGTTAAAGCTAGTTAGGGTTTGAGAAATACATACTTAGCAGGGATATATGTGCTCCTATTATATGACTATTTGCAACGCGATGTAGTTTCAATCATTTATCAGTCCCCCAAAACTAAAAGTACGGTCAACACATGAGTGCAGAAGATAAGCATTTCTCACTCTTGGTCTTGTAATCTGCAATGCATTTTGGCTGCACAGCGCAATGATGAGGTGTGATGTAACTGTATAGAGTGAAAACACTGCAGCAGCGGCAATCTAATTCTGGTTTCTTTCTGATTTACTGAGCAGTCCTATTCTCTGCTTAGGCAGAAATGCTTCAGGCAGTTCTGTTTCAAAAAAGAATAATGGCTGTACATAGGACTAAACCACAAGTATATAATCTAAAGTCAGACCCTGGACTTGAGTCAGAAGCTGTCTGCCTGTTTTATATTCAGTATTTATTCTTGGAAGCACAATATCAGAGCTCCACAGTCAGCCTTGAAAGCTCTAGAAGAAAGTACAGTTTGGTCCAGCTTTGTTTCATGGCAACACTAGGTTAGAGGACAGTGCACAGTTAAACCCAGTACCATAAATCAGCTTCTACTTATATGCAGCATGTACAACTTTGTAAACTTCTCAGTAAACCCACTGAGAGTTTCACATTTATAAGAAAACAGGTGCCAGCTGATTCATACCACTGGTTTGCAAAGTTTTCTTCAGTCATGTAGGCCTACGAATACTGCAGTTGGAATCTAGACTTTGGGCTTAAATTTTAATCCAGAGGAGCTGTTTCCTGGAAGCAAATACTTCCCTGGGACCTGTGTGGTAGCCAGCACTTCTGAAAGCCAGCTCACTGTTACAGAGATGTTTTATGAGTACTTGATGTAGGCTTCCCTGTGTCGAGAGTTTTGTTTTGATATCAAGGTAAAGGTGACTGTAAGATGATAAATAAAAGTTCATCTGTGTCAGCAGAGGAAAAGCAGCAGAGAATCAGAAGGAATCCTCAAAGCTATTCAGGCCACCTCTCAGCTGTCCTACACTATTGTACCCCGTGGACCCTCGAAATACTACTACAGCAATTTAAGGCTTATTGTCTTTCCATGGGAACAATAATGCTCCACGTTCTTCTTGGATCTTTCAAAAGCCCGAGGCATTCCTTGTCTAATCTTACGTCACTCGCAAAATCCTCACCTGGTAGCTCAACTGATCCGTTCTCTCTCACTGTGGGGGAAGCAGCATTGCAAAGCCTCTGCAAATGAAAAAATACCTACCCAGGAAATTATTTTAAAACTTGAAAAAAAAAAAAAACCCAACCTTGCCCTGTTTTTATGAAATCTTAATTTGTGTTAATACACTATGCTAACACCACCTTTAAGTACTAGGAAATGCAAATGACCGCAAACAATATTATTTAGGAAAGGCAACAGAACGCTGAACCAAATTAGAAAACCCACTCACAGTAATGTCTGCATCTTCGATCTCATGGATGGTACCGTCCACAGGACTCTCAATGGAGATCTCATGAGGGGGGGGAACATTGGCAGCTGCATCTGAGTTTGAAAGAGAGCAGTATTATTTTGTTTAGGGTTTTTTTTATATACCCATATACACGTAGATAAACACAGCAGTAGCTCAGCAATCATAAACCAACAGAAAAATTGGATTCCTATTCCCATCATCATGACAGAAACAACACAGGAAACACCTGAAGAGCCTGAGGAAAAGTATCAAATGTACTAATTAGAATAAAATGTTAACATTCTGTCTAAGCAATGTATTTTTGGGAACATGAAATTAAGTGCGGGGAAAAGGTAAACAGAACTAATTTCTCAAGTGGGATCTTTGTGATTCATACAATAATAAAACAATGTCAGCATATAACGTGATCTCCAGATCGCAAACAGCATCATTTGAGATGCAAAAATTCACAGCTCTTTCTCAAATCCAAATGCCATCAAACTTCTCAATTTTCTGGTAATTCAGAATCAGTCTTGACAGAAGTTAGATGAAAACTAACCTCTCAATGTGGTAACATCAGCATCCGAAGCTGGAGTTGGAGTCCCACTACTGCTAAATAAAAATAAAATCAGAAATTGAAGTTGGACATGGTAAGATAGATTTATTAGTTTTTGATTTATCTGTGATTCTGTTGTCGCACCAAAAAGCATGTTTGCACGAGAAGTTTGTCATGGTACTGCTTTGCTGGTAACTTCATAAAAACGAGTCTTTGCAATATTTCAGTTATCTTTTGCAACTCAGATATGAGGTCACTTGCATCACACAACCCATCACATGCCTCTCCGGGTTGCTAACCTCCTTATATTCCAACTAACTTGGAGTCCCCCCCAAAAATACATTTTGCCTTCTAGCAGTTCTGTAAAGGAAGCAAATGTGAAGACCAGAGATAAAACACAAAGATAACCTATAATATTCTATAAAACACTCATTTTTTAAAACACTCTGCAGTGCACTAACACATCACAACTATACTGATAACACTGCAAAACGATGGGTTCTTCTCATCGTGATTTTTACCCTGCTTATTTGGAAATCTTCAAAAGGCATCAGTTTCCAAATCCAATTATTGCATTCACACACACACAAAACCACTCTAGGCCAAATGTGAAAAAGAAAAACATTTCAGATGAAGACTGTCAGCCTGAAGAAAAACTAACAGCTTTGACATGGCTCTTACAGTAAACCCCACCTCCCTGGGGCCAATTCTGTAAGCCCCGAGCAGCTGCCAAGTTACCAAGAACAGGAGACAGACTGACAGAAACAAGCCTTTCCTGAATGAAGTAAAAATTATTTTTCAGGTTGGTTATATTTTTATTATATACAGCCCAATCCGTAAGATTGGAAATTTAAGTGCTGGAGAGAAACTGAACTTCAGACTTCAGAAAATCATTGAAGTTCATTGCATTGAGATATTTCTGTCACTTCTCATGGAACTGTTTTTTATTGGTGGTCATACTTGTGCCATAAAATAAGCATTGCAGCAAAGGGCCTTCAGTTAATATATGCAAGCACTGATACCATGTGAGCCATGGTTCCCAGCTTTGATTTTTGATTCACGTACTAGATTACTGGTCTTGCAGTCTGTCCTCAAGCAAAACTCCAGTCAAAGTTGAAGGATATTTTGCCTCCTTCAGGACATATAATCAATCTCTGTATCACTCCAAAAAACAAAGGCTTCCAGCACCAGCCAGACAACCAGATTCAAAGTTACATACTAAAGATACCGGAGCACAAGCATATGATAGTTTCTCTGAGTTAACATCTCAAACTCTGTTTCTCCTCCTGCCTCTAACAGACACATAACACTCGCAAATAAACAGACCTGAAGACATATCTGATGAATCTTCTATTTAAGCCAAGAATCTTTTCACCCATCCTTTCTCTGGAGGCACAGGATAAACCTGCGCATAATGGTTAAAATATAGTAAGTTCAGGGAATGTTAAACTGACAGGGTGAGATATACATAACAATCATAAAATATTAATGAAAAATAAAATAATCTCCAAACATGAACAAAGCAGACAATACTTATTCAAGAGTTTAAACAGAACCTTCGTGTATTTGCCTGAACAGCTAAAGTCAATGAGCTCTATGCAAGCTTTGAAATCACAGAATCACAGAATCACAGAATAGTCAGGGTTGGAATGTACAGTTATTTGTGTCTGCTTCCATCTCGTGGACACTGCTACCTGCTTTCACCCATCACAGTGCACAGTAACTCTCCGCTGATTCTTTGACAACCTCAGTAAATCTTGGAATGACTTCCAAGAATGGAAAGCTGAATTTTACTAGCAAGTATAATTTAGACAAGATACCCTCTCTGCCATCACCATCACACATATAGAGTCACAAGTAACTCATTCAAAAACCATCAACTTCTTTCTGCTAAAAAAAGCAACCCAAAATTCCACATTAAAGGGATTTAGATTTTCTTAAGAATGCTGGTTATATTTTAGAGGGATTTATTTTCCTTACTGGTTTATCATCTCAGAACTGAAATAAAAGCTATTGCTTAATTATTAATTGGCCAGATTAAATATTTTCCAGTTAAATTCACCTAACTCCAAGGGTGCATTACTCTTACCAATTTCAATAAGCATTAGACTACATCTATATCAGAGTCTTACCAAATTACAGCATCAGTAAATAAAGCATTTTAGTGCATCATCTTATTGATGGTACATTCAGAAACAAATATGATTCTACTTTTCAGAAGAGGTGAAACAATCTGGGATTTTACTTATTACAAACAGCTTAGTGTAACCAAGATCAGAATAAAATCAAAAGCAAAGTGATGTGAAGTCAAACAGCTCTGCTGAACAGAAGGTTCAGCTGAAGTGCTGAAACTCAGATACATACATTAGCTAAGCCTTGTATCAAACCCCTTTTCTTCTGAAGTTGACAGCAGGAAACGTGATTTGTTTTGCTAGAACAAGTTATGCTCTGAGCTCAACCTGAGACTCAGAGTACTCCATCCAGCTGCCCATGGGTCGGTGCCTACCACACTTCAAGGGGCCTCCAGGCACTCCTGACCTCCAGCTGTGCCCCAGCAGGCACTGGTGACCCACGGATCCCACATCATATCCACCAGCCTTCTGCAGATCCGTACTGTCACTTAGGGCATCTCAAAAGGACCTAAAAGGCCATCTGACCAACTGAACTGTGGACCCAATTCTGCGGTGGGCTAGCCTTGGCTAAGGGCCACATGCCCACCCAGCCGCTCTCTCACTCCTCCTCCTCAACCAGATAGGGGAGAAAATAAGATGAAAAAGTTCATGGGCTGAGATAAAGACAGGAAGTTTGCTTGCCAGTTACCTCTGTGGGCAAAACAGACTCACCCTGGGGAAAATTAAATTAATTTATTGCACATAAATAGAATCATAGAATGGTTTAGGTTGGAAGGGACCTTGAAGATCATCGACTTCCAAGCCCTCTCCCATGGGCAGGGACACTTCCCACTAGACCAGGTTGCTCAAAGCTCCATCCAGCCTGGGACTGGATAGATCTGGGTAGTAAGAAACAAACATTAAAACACCACCTTTCCTCCCCTCTTTCCCAAGCTCAGCTTCACTCCTGACTCCCCTATCTGGTGCAGGCCCTGTGGGAGCAGCAACTCCTTCAGGAAATATCTACCTGCTCCAGCATGAGTCCTCCACAGCCTGCAGGGAATGCCTGCTCCGCCATGGAGCGCCGCCCCCTCCTCTGCCTTCAACCTTGGCCTTCCCTGTGCTGCCATTTCTCATTCCTTCTGTTCCCTCCTCTTCTCCCTGTGCAGTGTTTTTGCCCTTTCTTAAACGTTTTCCCTGAGGTGCCGCCATGGTGGTGGCGGCGGGGCTCAGCCCTGCCCTGCTGTGGGGTCAGTTGGAGCTGGAACGGGCTGTGCCCAGCTCAGGGCAGCCCTGGCTGACTCCTCATGGGGCCACCCCACAGCCCCCGCTGCCAAAACACTGGGCACTGGCGCCAGGTATCAACAAGATCCATTTTAACTAAATTGCTTGACTTTTTGAAGGAAAAATCCTCAGGTAGGAAAAAACCCAAGGAGAATGCTAGAATATAAATCACACCTTCAGAAAAGGAGCAGTTTGCAAACGGAAAAGCCTAAAATTAGCTTTCTAGAGTAGAGTGCTACTAGATTGCATTGCAGGTTACAGACGTATCAAAATAAAATTCTCCATTTTTCAGGGGTACCAGAGCACTCTCACTGTCCCTGACTCAAGTGAGCGGCAGCTGTCCGTCCAACAGGGCGCTTGGGTTAGCAACATCACCTCAGGCACCGGGCTAGCCACGCGGTGACAACCACAGTCCAAACTGGGTTATGGGGCAACCGTGAGAGCGCTGAAAACTGTGGTGAGAATAATGCCGCTGTCATTTACAGTGTAGCAAACCCATCACCTCAAAGAGCAACAGGACAGGCTCTTTGTCCAGGCCGGGTAATGTATTCTTACTGGCGCTGACGGGCTTTTAGCTACAAGCCCCCCCAGAGCTAACCAATTTTCTGACAAAATTCCAGCTCACAGCTGGCTGAAAATTAAAAAGCCAAGGGCTTAAATAACACTTAGTAAAACCCTGATCTATCTAACCAAGCAAGAACCTAATTTGGTCAAATTAACAGTTACCACTTTTTTTCTCAGGAGGATAAAAACACTGTTTTAAGAAACTGTGCTATAACCAACCTCACTTTGTGCATAACATTGTTTTTTCATTGCTTTACCAGAACAGTGAGGTTTACTTTCTTTTTGCATCCGTTTCTTTTTGCCTTCTACTTTCCCTTAATGTTTTAATTTTTCAAATGCCCACTTTATTAATCTCCTAAAAGAACAGCAACAGTACTAGGTATCTCTAAGGAAGCCACTCAAAATGCACAGCACAATGCATATACTGATTTGCCTGAACACACTGCTCTTCAAAGCAAACACAGATTCAAATTCCCCTTCGGTCATATTATTTAAAACATTGCGGGGGTTTTTCCCCCACAGAATTAATCCAGGGCCCAGGCTTTATTTTTAACTATACCTATACAAGCGAGCCACTCCAGGTGGAGGGACTATATTCCAGCAAGTTGTGAATTTGAGGCACAGACATACAAAATGCAATTTCTATTGTCCTACCTGCATGAGTGATGCCCTGGACCACCTTGGCTGAGCAGTAAGCAAAATATAAAAACATACACATATGTATGGAGAGGCAGAAAGGCATATGCACAAGCAGATGTCTAAGCAGCAGAACGAACAACACTGCACTGTGTTTCCTTGGCAGAAACAACAGGTTTCAGATCACACAGCTCTGTTAGACACCTGGATCCAAGCAGGTGTAAGACAAGACCCGTAAGGGCCTCAGAAGTTGATCTGAAGCAAACAGTGCTTATGGACGGCCTATATGTATTAATACAGCAAACACAGGTCACAAATACAGCCTATATTCCCCTTCTTCAAACCCCATGGTGAGTGCTTCTGTGTGACATCAGTCCTGTCAGGAAAAGACTCAGTAGGTTCCAAACCACCAAAGCACAGAGCGTCCCGTTGACCCATAGGCAACTGTAGAGCCAAAACAAGTCATTTTGTGCAGGCATGCCATGTTATTAAGGAGAAATACCACTCTGGACCTATCAAACGGGGCATCAGTGATACCGTTTCACACACCCCCCATGAAATTTTATAAAGGTATTAGTTATGTTTTTCTCTACATTCTTCCTCAAGGTTTAACACAATCTCAACTCTGTGGTTGAAGAAGGTACCGTCTTCAGATTTGTACTACACGCTCCAGACATCCATCAGTTTCTTAATCAGTTTGAATGTCCTAAAGTCTAATTTGCTACGGCAAGCATTTATTTTTCTTAAACATTATTACTATTATTTCAATACTCATATTGTTCAAAGAAGGAAAAATGATTTTACAGTCTGATTTTCTCCTTTTTAAATATTTCAATCACACATCCTTGAACAAAGCAAGTAAATTTCAGAAGTATTTTTATCCAAGTACGGAATGCAAGACTGAGCCTTGTATTCGGATTCTTTTCCTTTTAAATTGTACTTGTATTTGTCTTAATTTTCATTTAGGCAGTTCTTGAATTTTGACCTTGTTTTTAACTAAAGCAGGACAAACTTTTCATATGAGCTCTCTGACAGTAGAGAGTACAAAAGAAAATACACAACTGAAGAGGAACAGTGTGGAACTCTTCACATGGGGTAAAGCTGTGCAGATGCTCAAAAATATCTGAAATGAGTAATATCGTTGCCAAATCCACATGCAGACAGTAAAGGAGCTCAGGTATGTTTCTGCTTCACTGCAGACAGAACTGCCGAACTGTTGAAATGATCCCAGCACAGAAGACAAATTATTTTTTCTTTCAGGAAACACATTTCAGTAAAAGGTACAAGATTTGAGTTGCTACATCATCAACCACTGCTGCCACTGCTGATGGAATATGGATCCTAAATTTGCCAATGTATTTGTCCTGGTTTGAGGTAAAACAGGACCAATTTTGTTCAGTAACACTGCTTCTTAGCTAGGCCTCTTCAAAGCAGAGAACATGAATGGAACAAAGGAGGTCTGGGCATGATTTATTGTGACTAGTTTCAGTGAGTCCAGAATCAGCAAGTACCAGTGAGAAAGGACACGTGCTTCTGTTGATTTCATTTAATAGCGCTGTCTGAAGAAGTGAAAAATTAGTGCATTATATTAATCCTTTTCAGCTACCCCATACTCCTTATCTTCTCTGCAGCATTCAAGCAAGGCTATGACATAAAACCCCTAGTTTTCTACTGCAGCAATTTTGTGCTACTGCTTTGCCTTCTGTTGATTCTCAAGAGCTGGCTTTTGACCACTGAGGAACTGGACAGGAGACCTGTCCTACTGTCATGAGACATACTCCAATATTAAGAGAGCAAAATTCATTATGCAAAGTGCTGATGGCCTACTGAATAAAGCAATCATTAAAAGTCTCGCACTAATGCAGTGCTCCCACACTTCCAACTGGAGCAAAACTCCACAATGTCCAGTGGGCTGCTCTATACACATCTGGATTATGTCCCATATATTACTTTTCCTTTGAGGTTCTTCCCTCAGTGGTACTTAGGTTAATCCCTCAGTTCCTTAAAAGGCCAGGCTAGCTGAGCGTTTAACCTATGTGAATGCGTGCACTAGTCTTACAGGAACAAACTTTCATCCTGCTGTTACGCAACCGTCAGTAATGCCGGATTGTGAGTTATTCTGGGAAGTAAATTACACAAGTACAATCCACCTTTCTGTAGGCAACACAAAAACTATTTAACTAGCTGAAACCAGCTTTCTCCAGTTAAAGAGAGACACGATATTTACACTGAGGTAGGATTATATGAGATGTATTAAATCATTTAAGTCACAGCTTCAATTATACAGCTGTTTATAGCTTTCAGCAGAGTTTTGCTTTAATCTAGAAAGGTAGTATAGTTGAAACGACCAACAGATATCAAGGGCCTGTCTTCTGTTCCAGATCAGCCCCAAATTAAGAAATCATTTCACAGAAACAATTGTTTCACAGAAAGAAAAAAAAAAAAAAAAAACAAAAACCCACGGTCAAAGTTCATGGAAAGACACTCTTTTAGCTTCTTGTGACTGGGCTATGCTCTAGAAAACAAGCCTACCGCAAAATTTCCCATGTTCTTATCAGTGGGAAAACAGACTGAGAAATATACCTACTGCTGGGCCTCCAAACTGAAGTGACTGCACATTCATGAGAGAAAGCGGAGTTCCCCAGGGGACAAGTCAGAGCACCTCTGTTAGACCCCTGCTTTGAGGCATCCTCTGGAGGAGCCTGTCCTTCCCTGGCAATGTGGGAGCCTCACCTGAACATCTCATCTAGATAACCTAAATCTGGTGCTTTAGGATAGTCCTGCCATCCCTTGAGACATGAGACCAGGCCAGTTCCCCGTTCTGACACAAATGCCACAGCTGTGTGGCAAGACAGCCACGCTCAAATCTCTGCATTGCCCTGCACTGGACCAGCCTCTCTCTGCACACATGGGTCAGCAGGACCCAGGAACTGGCAGAATGGCACTCCCATCTCCTTCTGTGCAGGAGGGACTTGACGCCGGATTTCCCACGCCGTGCCTTAAGGACTGGGGGTGATCCTGGGTTGGATACCTAGTCTGACTTCTTACGGAACATTTTTAAAAGGTCTTCATTTTATTCTGATGTGTACTGGGAGGTCTAGTATATTTTTTTACAGGAAATAATAATGTTCGCTGTTGGCAAGACTGAAATGGCTCACTCACTCCTTGACAGAAGATGTCTGAGGTTAGATGAGATATCTTCTAGCCATGACAGCCGATCATGGCTTTGTTTTTGTATGGCCTTGGTTTATAAACTTCACATCTTAAACCATAAATGCTCTAAGATGTCCAGAACACTCTTAGAATAAGCTTGTGGTTTTTAATACTGCCAAAATTATATTAATTTATTCCTGATGCTCCATTATCCAGAGCAAATCTGTTTCTATCTCACTTCTTCGGTCCTGTATCACTCTCTTTGTGCTATAAAATACTATCACGTCCAAGCACAAGACAAACAATGACTTTCAGAGGAAAAGACATAGAAAACCCAAAGTTTAAACCGAAGGTGGTAACAAAGATCCCATCCTAAAGCTTTGAACAATCTGAAGTAATATACACTGGGATAAAAGCAGTGTATTTTTGAGAGAGATGCAATAGAGCCCCACAGTGAATTGAGTTGGGTAAAGCTCACCAATTGCCAACTAGAGCCCCTTTAATGCCTGTCACAAAGCACTTGATTAGATGGCTTTTGTGCAAGTACAACATTAATCACTCTGATCCACCTTTCAATCAAATGCTGGGCTTTTTGCATCGTTAGGTTGTTTAGCCCAGTGCAGACTCTAGATTAATTGGTGTTGACTAATTCTTCCCATATATCTCTACAGGCGCTAAATTTCCTGAAGGATCACACAGAGGGATATAGCAGGTTTTCAAACTCAAACTTCTTCAGAAAGGTGATTTTTTTCAGAGTCTTCAACATTCAAACCGAGATAACTGTATCTCTGAATTCACAGTTTCTGATAAATAAGCTGTGGTTCCATTCATGTAAAGAGCCAGTTTAGAGAATGACTGATGCTAATAGGAAAAAAATTGGACCCACAAAGTTTACAAGGACAAGATTTATTTTTTTAATTTATTTTCTCTTTGAAAAGAAAAGCATATAAAAGTTTGGTCAATGCTGCGTTCTCAACAGAGAAAGTTCTGAACAGATGTACACTACTCAGAGAATCTGGAGGCTTCAGGGAGTGCTCATGTCAGAAGAGCGTCCAGCTCAATAGGACAGAGGAAAACCAATCTCTTAGGAATCACTTTTGCCCTTATCATCTCATGTTATTAATTTTAATATATAATGTTGTGGTTATGAAATCATTATGGGGATACCTAATTTGCAAAGCTGGGGTTTTTTTTGAAGTCTGTTCGGTGATTACTCTTCCCAGTAAATGAGTTACTCGTATTTATCATAGCTTTATGTGGCCTGTAAAGCAGGGAATTGAACTTGCCAATTTTCAGATGAGTTCAGCACTAGGTTGTTTGGGTTTGAATTGCTCTAAAAATAGGAGCCTAGATGAAGTTCTGAGTAAAAATGAAGTAATAATGATTTGGACTGCTTTTCCTTTCAGCTCAAAAAGAGACATGAAAATAACAGGTCAAGTTCAGGTTTGCTTTGGTAAAAAGAAGCCATAATTCACACTATTTTTCATTTTTATTGCCTCGTTAAAAGTGCAAGGATCCCAAGCAGCCAATTCCCTTTTAAATGGTTTCAGAGTACATGTCTCAAACCTTTTTTTAAAAAAAAAAAAAAAGCTTTTCAGAAACATCCCCCTTTCTTGCTTGTTGTTATGATGACCAGAACTACCTTAAAGCCTTTGGGAAAGGTCCGCAGGATAACCGGAACGGTAACACAAGTAACTATGGACACATCTCTTTCCTAAAATAGATTTCCCCCACTAAACCTCTTCAGGTAAATAGCCTGCATCAGTGCCCGACAGCCAACAAGGTGATGACATACTTAAGCAAAAGTACAAGCCCCAGATTGGCTGAGGTATTTTGAGCATGCCAGGCATCCTAGGACAGCTTGCCAGAGGTTCACATGCAAGAACCACAGGTCTTCTCCACCACACTTTTCTATATGCCCTTTTGCGCAAAGGTGAATTTTGTTCATCTCCAGTGCACGAACCAACTCCAGCAGCAGCAAGAACTGGAGAAAGGACCGATCAGGAACCTTTGAAAAGGGAAAATTACTTACCCACATGACCAATCACTGCAGGAGCTGACAAGAAAAAGAGAGAAAAGGTTACAAAATGTCACAACTCAGCCCTGCTGTTACCTCCAGAGAGAATAAAATGCAAGGCACACACAGATACTCACCTGTCCATGGCTTCCTTTGTATAGGACAGTTTCTGGAAAACAAACAAACAAACCCTAAGTATATTTAAATATCATAAAGTGAAAGGAATTGAAGTGCAGTTTATACCACACTGCTTCCTCCCCTGTGCCAAAATAATTCTCTTTTCTTTGTTCTGTGTTCATTTGTTAAGTTCAAAATTTATTAACCAAGTCCCTGCTGAAAAGAAAGTGTATCCTACATTTCCAAAATACAACTGAAACTAAACAACAGATGCTGTAAAGAGCACTAGGTTTGTCATAAGATGCTTTACATTTTGCATTTTCCTGCATTGTTCTGCAGGAACAATGCTCTCTCACTAGGAGAGGAGGCTAGCAATCGGGTCCTTTTAAGCAACCTGTCTTAAGAAATATAATATTACTTCTGCTACTCGTCTATAGATTTAAAACTACCTTTTTGAAAGTACAGTTACAGCTTGAAGTAACATAGTAGGATTAGTCTGATGACTTTGTTTATGGTTATAAAAGTGGCAGGGATGAGATTTTTTTCATTTATTGGCATATAAAGATTGAGGTAGGGCTACACAGTTCACAATTTTTCATCGAAATTCTCATGGCATTAGTGCCATTTGTTCTAGAGAGGAGTCACAGGAGTTTCTGTGAGGAACCCCACAAAAAGTGGAGGAGATCCTGAGCAGTTTGCATCATGATAGCTGTTGAGGAATAATGCTGTATCCTGCTGCTGTACCAATGTGAACAGAATACAAAATACTTATAGAATACTACTTCTGTTTCTCTCTGGTTTGAGGGGAAAAAAAGAGTCTTTGGCAGTTTGTTTATTGGAGTGGCTTTCTTTACATAGTCGTTACAGATATATTTTTCAGTAAAAACTCAGCCCAAAGTGGATCAACTCAAATATCTACTTTAAAGTTAAACTACAATAAATTTAAGACATACTATTTCCACTTTGAAAACTCCTCTGCAAAACACCCAAATGTATTCATTGACCTAAGAACTGTCACTCTAAGCTATCCTGGTGATTCTTTTTGTGAATGAGGAGTGAAAAAGCAGAACAGACTTTCTGAGCAGGTTGGCCTGGCTCATTCTCTTCGCCTATGTTTTTAAGGAAGTCTAGAGATTCAGTTTTTATTGATTCAAAGCCACCCCAATGACTTCTCTTCTTTCCAGGACATCTGTGGACAGTAAGTGTGATCACAGCTAGAATGGCAGGCAGCCTGGATATCACCCTGAGAAGGGCTTGCCAAAAATACTAATTTCAGCCAGTTTGCTTTTCAGCATGTCCTTTGGCCAGCCTTTAGTGTACAAGTTCATTAAATGAACCCTTTAGTATGAAAAATTAAGAAACAGCGAGACCAGTTTTAAGTGACAAACCAAGAAACTAGCAAGACTAGGTAGTCTAACAGTGAGAAGTCTAACTCAGGGCCAATAAAACTGCATTGGACTGTATTTTTTTTTTTAAGGGGTCATTACGCTGCTGTATACAGTGCTTGTACTCAGCTTTAGTGCGTTGGGATCCGCAAGGAATAGAGACTGGTTCCCTCTCTACAAGCTTGTCGAAAGTTATATATAAGTAATAACCCATGTAGTAAAAGGCGTTCGTTTGTGAGAAAGAGAGACTTCCTTCCATACTCAGTCAGTCAAGACAGTTCATAGGTGCAATTAAAAACAAACCTGGGTATTAGGGGCCCCGCACATCTTTTTAATACCACCTACCGCTCCGTACCCAGCAGCTTCACTCACTAGTCCACAAAGGCCACTGACAGCAGAGGTCAGTATAGTCCTGACCATTTCACGGAGCATGGAAACGGAGACAAGGTGGTGAGGGGTGCCTTGGCCAAAGCTCTGTTGGAGGGCAGCCTGAGGAGCTGGTGGCACCCAGCTTCCCTGAGCCTGGGTCCCAGCACTTAACCAATACGTCTTGTTGTTTCCAAGTTTTCTGTTCAATAATTTATAAAAAGAACTTATAAGAACCAAACCTGAAATGCCAAATTATTATTTTAATGGCCAAAGCCTAGGATAACAAACATGACGCACTATTCTCCACATTTACTTTTTTTTTTTTAAAGGCATGAAATTAAGTTGTCATCCAATTTTGCAGTAAACTAGCAAAGCCTAATACTGTATGATTGGCTTTGAATGACAGCCTCTGCGTGGGGCAGCTGGATTATTCCTTAATTCACCTAGTTCAGGGCAGAATATTCTCTCTTTGTTGCAAATCACATCTTTTGTGAAATAAAATTACTTTAAAGCATTACTTTTAAGGCTGTTAATGCTTTTAATGGCTGTTTAAATGACCTGACTTTTCACAATTCTTTCTCAGACAAAATCTTACCCTGGATTCAATGACAGCTTTAAGAAATAATGGTAAAGATGGTCACCCTTACATTGTACACCCTTCCATACACCCTTACACAGCTATTGTGAAAACAACAACAAGAAGCGTGAACTGTAAATTACAAATGAGTTGATAAAAAGAATTATTGGTCAGCCATTAAAACCCATATACCAGTGCAAAGCTTGCACAGAGATTATCATCATCTTGTAGCTTCGTCACAGGTAAAGTCTGAGGTTTTACAGTAAATTTGAAAAGAAAGTATGATCTCAATAGCCAGTCTTCTGTTTCTTACAGTCTAGAGGGCTGAAAAATAGATTCACACATTTAGTGTCAGTCCTACAGACTGAAATATAAGACTTGGGTTTTGTTATGTTAAATGGTTTTTGTTCAACTGAGGATGTGAAAATTAATCATCCCCCTACTGCTAAGCTGGCACAGTCTGCAATAGTTTGTAGTGCAATTGCCTTCCTCTCTCTTGAATGTCTAACTTGCATTCCAGTCTGGGGCGGAGGCAAGCACTGACATTTTAATTTCATGGCAAACAGGCACCTTTTTCCCCTAATTAGAAGCCAAGGGCTCTAGAGTTCTAATACTGGCTTGGTTTCTCATTTAGCGCAGAACAGCCTTTGCCAGATCACCTCAACTCTCTGGCACAGTTCCTTCATTAACAAGATGGAGTTATAAACATACCTACCACACAAGGATCTGCAAGGATTAATTAACTTCTTTACCCTTTGAATACTCGATCTATAAATAGTTCTACATACCAGCAGCAGCCACACCAAAGCTCGAGGGGATGGCTTTTACTCAGTGAAGCTACTTCTGGCAGATGCTTTGTGTAAAATTACTTCTCTTGAAGCAAGACCTTCATAACATTATTATACCAGTTCTTCTAAAGCTGGGAGCTCAGTTTTTTATCAGTTGTACTAGTGCTTCCCTTTCTCAACAAACTACAGTTAGTTTTATACAATGCAAAATTATCACAAAATCAATAAAATTCCATAGAAATAAATACAGGCTACCACAATACTACAAACCACATACAGTACTGACTGGATGGATGAGCTGCTGTCAACTCGTGAACTTGCAGAAAAGCAATTCTATAGGACACTCTTCTCTGATCCTAAGAGATGATCATTATGCACAGAAGACAAAATATCTCCGAGATAATTCCAGGCAGGAGAAAGAGGTGGAGGAAGTGTCAAGGAGATTTTAAATAATCTCATATTAGTTTAATCCCATCTGTGTAGGATTGTACCAGGCATGTTTGATTTAACCCACCTGTACACATCACTTCCAACAGGAAAGTCATACCAAGAAATGATTCTCTCTTTGCCTGTCCCAAACAGAACCACGCTCTCATAGAGGCAAGGCCAAAGCACTGGGGGGAATCCAAGGAGATGGATGACAATGTCCAGAACTGAAGCTGGAGGGACAGGCCAGGATGGAGAGCAGCGCTCTGAGGCACAACCCTGACAGAGAAGGTGAAAATATGGTCTGCAGTGAGCAGACCTGAGCAGGTCTGAGGAGAGACAGCAGGGAAAGCTTAGTGGAACAGAAATTGTTTTATCTATGTTCAACTTGAAATGAAGGCTGGAGATCCATGGTAAGGTGTCAGAAATAAGCTACGGGTCCAGTCTGTCCAGGAGGAATCAGCTCCACAGCAGAGGTGAACTCTCAACATAGAAGTGATTCTTCAGAGCATGATAGGTAGTGTTATCTAGAAACAAGGCGAAAAAGAGGGAAAACAAGGAAGAACTACAGATTTGCAGAGTAAAATTGCTGATCAGACAAGGATGATGAGGATGAAGCGTCAGTTCTGAGCTCTGCCTGGAAAGAGATAAGCACAGGCTTCACTGCTGACAGTTTCTGTGCTCTGCCAGGCACCAGGGAGGGACTGAAAAGGAAGATTTAGGCTGTAACTGGAAGAGAGTGACCAGAGAAAGAATTAACACAGAAAGAGCTTAAGAGATGAAAGGGAGATGAAGCAAGATTTGGAGAAGCAACTGGAGTTAATTAATCTATTTGCATATGTGTGGAGAAGGTCTGTTGTTTTTTTAAGTTAGAGGAAGCTAACTAAAACTTGCAATGCAAAAAGAGCCAAAGTCAACAGAAGAATCCTAAGTGTGGGGATAAGAAAGGGGGTGAAGGAAATCTGACTGAATGGCTCAAAGGATGGCAACAGAGGAATTTTTTTTTGCATCCGTAAGGGGTGGGGGGTGTGAAACAGCAGTGAGATCAGCTTTTTTACAGATTTAGAAGAAACTGCAGATGTTTTATGCAAAGAAAAAAACGTTAAGGTATTTAAGTAATTAAAAAGACACTGTAAACTGCAATTAGGACATTTGCTTAAACAGAGAAAGGCAATGGTTAACAAGGGAGATGACAGAACTGGTAGAGGAGAGAGAGCATAAGAGGTCTTTCTGCCTCAGAGGAACCTTAGGAAGACAAAATCATCTACTGTGTGAGGAGGTCAGAAACTACAGCATCAGGAGTAAGTGGTTACAAATAACTCACATCATCGGGGTGCTATATCCCACCTTTGAACACAGCTCAGTAGTCAGGCGAAATCATGTATTTTCCATTGCTAAGTGCCTATTTCATCATGCTAAGGGTGCGTGTTTTGTTGTGCTGCCCGTAAAGGCATCCTAAGGCAGGGTTGCCTTCTGCCCCTTATATCCCAGTCTCCCTCACCGAACAGTTAGCCCGTGCTCCAAACACACTGAAACAGAGCTGCCGATGGGCAGAACAGTCTATACTAAACAAAAGTACTTCTGAGTCAATACAATCACAGGTTTTGTATCTTGTCCCAGGAGCTTTTTGAGTTGACTTTAGGCAGGTGAGCACCTCCTGTCACTGTTCTGCAGATTCCTGGGGAAACTGTCTGCCTTTTGGTTCTCAAAGCTGTACTACAGACTCCTTCCCACAGCTGACTCTCAACTCTCAGCTCCACTACAAGGTGGACACAGCACAAGTCTCCCTCTTAGCAGCAACCAACAGTCACAAAGACCCGCTTCCTTTGGAAAGGATTCATGACCTAATCCGTGTGTCACCCGTCTCATTTGCCCAACGCTGTTCAGATGCTTTGTTATACACATGGGGCTGTATATGAGCCCTCCGCAGGCATAGCTGAGTATCTGCTCATTGACTTAAGTTATGTGAGCTCCCTTAATTCTTCATTTCTCATGACAGCTTCTTTCAACATCCCTTGTTCTTGTAGATTGTCATCAGATCTACAAAGAACAACAACTCATTAGAACTTCACTTTCTGGAATTTGACTGATGTTTGGAGAAAGAGAGGCTGGGACACGTAATCTGCCATAAAGGACAGATTTGCGCAATTATGTGCCCACACTGGAAACGCAGGATGCAGACAGAACTTTACTATGGGAGCACTGCAGTATCATGCTTTAAGCAGCATTTTGCTATGGACTCGGGAAGGAGACTCTACTTGTATTGGAAAGATGAGGGTCTGCCTACCTCCAACGTCCATTACAGTCTCTTGGTAAAACCTAAATTTCCTAAATTCTCCAGGAACTTTAAAACATCAAGTGTCAGGATTTTGAGGAATTAAAAAATAGCCCCAAATTAACTGACCAACAGAACAATGACAAAGTCATGCAAGTCAATGGGCCTCTTTGCTTCCTTTAAGCACTGATGATCAGAAAGGTCACAATGATTACCTCAGCCCACCATGATGGATGTGTGACAGTTAAACAGGTAAGTATGACCATCAGTATTTTAGGTCCTCTCCACCCATCAAGAAATATTGTCAGACCTATTTCAAGATATCCACTGCACTAGTAATTCATACAGACCAGCTCCTGCAGCTCTTCATGGCGGCCCGTACTGCTGAGCTGTGCCTGGCCACCACGGGGGAAGAAGCTCTATGCGGACAGAAAACAGGGTTAAGCAACAGGCTCGGCACAGCTCGATCCAGCAGGAAATTACCTCTTCACCTTTATCTACATTTCCCATACTTGCTTAGGTTTTTTCTCTCTTTTGGAAATTACAAGACTGTCATAAATAACAAATGGCCAAAGGTGGGGAAATAGTGGAGTTCAGGGACCCTCAGGTGCCAGCGGGAACTTGGCAGTTAGAGAACAATACTGGGTGTATTCTGTATCTTGATTGTCACTTTGTTCTTCCTCTAGGCCTATACACACAGCAGTCTTGTTTTGCTGAATCAAATATATTCTGTTTGATAGATGACACACAGTGTGGGTTAGGTTCAGAGCACACTGGCAATCAAAAGGGTATTAAACAAGTGGCTGTAAAATTGCTCAAAGTAATCGCCCAAAAATACTGCCAGCACTTTCTTTTCCCCCACAGCCAAAGGCCACCTCTAAATGTCAGCATGTGCTACAGCTAAATGATATAATATAGTTTCTATTACAAAACAGCAGAAGTCCTACATTTAATATGCACATGTGTTCTATTCCCTTGTTTTCTGTTGTGTAATGTCAGGCTAATGAAAAAAAAAAAGAAAAGAGAGTACAAAACTTTATAAATATGACTTAAAGATTTTTTTTATTTCCTGGGAAGGAAGTTTTTTTTTTTCCTCCTCTTCTAATCACAGAAAACTTACGGATTATATCCATAACAAGATCTGACATTGTTTCTTATTGTAAGAGCATCTATACTACTAGTCAATGTGAAATCACCTGAGGTTCCATGAAAAAATGCAATCAATCAAGGTATTTACAAGGTAGCTATAAAGTAAAAGGTACTCACCAGTATCTTCCAACAGAAGCTGAGAGTTTACAGTGTATTCTGCACACTGTGCTCTTTGTTTTTTTTTAATTTTAAAGAACCACAGACTATATAAGGATGTGCTTGACTTTACATCTACTTTTTTAAACCTCTTGAAAATATCTCTGTTCCTACTACCACTCCACAATTTTCACACCTTCAGTTCTTTTAACTTTGTTCCTTCACACTTAAGCATTAAGTGCAGCATCTTCTGATGCAATTTGGACAAAAAGATGCTTGCAACCTCTTATATTAATTGCTCTGTATATGCTACAGATCTGTGAGCCTCAAGGTGTGCAAAATTCTGTTTAGGCACCACAAAGCCACCAATTTTCTGAACTTTCTACATCTCTTCAAACAAGCAAGCTTTGGAAGAGCATCCGGTTGGCGTGGTACACCTTTTCCAGGTGTAACCTGGCTGAAACAGCAGCAAAGATTTGTGTTGTTGAAACTAAAATGGTTTTAAAAAAAGGAAAAAAGAAAAGGAAAAAAAACTTGTCACACGAATGGAGGCTTTAGTCCACCTAACTCAATTACTTCTCTAATCATTGTCAGCAGCAGATGCCTCTATGGAAGTTATATGATGCTCCAAAAACTGGACAGGAACCTTAAGAGATCCCTTAGCCTGCTAAGGAGATATGGTAGACAGCCAGTCTACAAAAAAAGTTCTTTTGACAGTTATAGTATTTGGTTCTCTATCTGCAATAAGCCCATTGTGTAACATTACAAATAGAGGAGAAAGCCACCAGTTTTGTCCCCAACAGCTTTGCTCAGCCCTAATAGGTCTCAGAGGAAGAAGTTTGTATGGCTTTGCTGAACAGCTTGGATGTGAGGACGGGGCACTGGCACCCTAGCTTGGGAGCTCACCACATACCCAGACCACCTCCTGACTGCATGCCTGGTGAGCAGGTCCCAGCAGTTGAAAGAAAAAACAAGGGAAGCACTGGCAACTGATTCTCCTTTCATCTTCTTATTTACTGTAGCAATAGACTGTATATGAAAATTCAAACCTCTGGTTTTGTTTCATATGACAAGCCGCACAGAATTAGAGAAAAACTGTAGAAATAAATAGGCAGGGAAGCTGTTTTTTTGTAGCTAAACAAACCCTCCTTGAAGGATCCTCAGAACACACAGAAGAAAAAAAGAAGTCTTCTCTAAAGGACAGAAAAAGCAGGAAAGCAGGTGTCAAAACACTTTGACCAGCTACTCCAGAACTGCTGTGTTATTTCAGAAATTTATAAAGTCAAAAAATGTGCCCAGAAGCTATATGGGTATCTTACAGAGAATATCATATGCCAGATGTTAATACTCCTATGGACAGCACAGATTGCGCTGGTTTGCCAGCAGTGCTGCAATCTCGTCACAAGAAGTACAACGCTCCTGGGAAATGGATACTTACTTTTGCTTGTGTTTCTCCCCCTCTTGGATTTTTCAAAAATTACCTAGCACAAGTGTGAGCAAGGCTGCAGTTGCAGGGCAGAGTGGACGCAATTTTTGGCAGTATCAGAATTCTAGACACAGACGCCCAAAGCATAGAAGAACTGCATGAACGGGATGAATGAGTACATCCTATATAATACAGAGTTATACTCCACCTGAAATACAGCTACACAGTAATGAAAACAAGTGGAGTTAATTTATATAAAGGGAGGTTTACATGAAGAAATATACTGCAAGCAAAGCTTCCTTTGGATTAGAATTACCTTCTCCTTTTCCATTTCTAACAAGATTTGAAAAAAGTTGGAGGGATAGCATAATCCCACACTCTGTAAATCTACTTAATATCTAAAGAAATTAGTTAGGCTAGTATCCATCCTATGTAAAGTACTTTTATTTAACGTGATCACACAAAGTAAAGTGAACGGATTTGGGGGGAAAAAACATATAAAATAATTTTTTATGGTTGGCATAAATCCTGTTCATCTGCTCCTTCTGAAAAACTGGCAGGTGATTTGCTTTAAGAACATGATGAAAACTTAGTATATGTGTTATATATTACAGTATAACATGCATACATATACATACACATGTATAGGCAATCACTCAGAGGCAGGCCTCAATTCTCCAAGACAACATATGGCACATAGCTTGCTTATTAAAGAGCAGCAAAAGCACTGCCTTCTGAGGCACATTTACCCTCCCAGTAGAAGCCATCTGATGGCAAAAGAGCAAACTCCAGCTATGCGCGCATTCACCTCCACCAAATTAGTCAAGTCTTTTTGACAGACTATTAGTCATTTTTCCTGAAGGAAAAAATATGGGAGTTGGGATCAGAGCTGGTCTAAGCTTCAGCTGATAACCCGTGAAAAAAGTATGCTGAAAGCAGGAGAAATAGAATTTTTCTTTACATGAACCAAACCATGCTGGAACACACATTACAACATCTGTAGGTGTGTGACAGTGATTATATCAGGGATTAGAGGAAAGGGTAAGAAATAAAACCAGGAAGGAAGGCTAATAAACTGTCATTTAATTACACTGCTCAAAACGAAGTCCACACTACAACAAAAATAGCACGAGAGCAACCTTTTTGCCAAATTACTTTTTATTGAGAGCAAACCCCACAGATTTATTTTGCCTGATTTTCAGATATGCTGAACTCTTTTTGAGAGGGAGAGGGAAAATTCATGGCATACAGCACTTCTAAAAACTGAAGTTCACATTGCCATCTTCCAAAAAGTAAAATTGAAAGATGCTCCAGAGTAAGACTGTCAGAAACTGCCAACATGCTCAATACAAAAGAGGTGGCAGATCAATGCTATGGCAGTAATAGCCAATAGATACCAAAAGAAAAGCAGGAATACTTTTAAACGCTGGAAATTAACCACAGATGATTCACATACACTGAAGAGCAGAGGAAGATTAGAAACAAGTGGTGTTTAATGAGGCACATAATGGCCAGACAAAGAGCTTCTGCCAACCACCTACGCTGCTCTTCTACAGTGCCAGACAGAAGTGAGTCTTCCTTTTAAGCAATTGAGAGTGTGGACTATGAACACGTATTGCGCACGGACACTACAGAGTACCGTGCACGCTGTGAAATGATGGCAACCCTTCGGTAAGAAGTGCTCAGCACTTTATAGATCAAACCTAAGGAATGAAAAATGGTGACAGCTGACCATGAACAAATGAATGAACATGCTGTAACAAGGGAAAAAAAAAAATCCCACAAGTAAGGGAAAGGCTTAACCATACAACTTGGTCAACTTAGCTGGTGGAAAGTACAAGAGGGCAGGACACAACAATTTAAAAAGTGCACTTGGTCCCACAGGCTGAGCCCCAGCTCTTACCACCACATTAGACTGGAGCAAGCAACTAGCAGGAGGAATGGTGTTCTTAAAAGCAGTGTCTTAACTGCTGCGCTTGTTTGGACTTAATGTTCTCAGAGCTAAAGAGGTTTCACAGTCTGACAAGCATTTTGTGCATGAGCACGTATGAGAAAGAGTGAGTCAGTACCAGAGTTAGCAATTAAATCCACCCTCTGACCCATGTATTAAAAAATACACCATTAGACCCTCTGAAGCTGGCTGATTGGGGGATGGGACAGAGTGCTCTTGCCCTCAGTCTTCGGTTCAAATTCAAATTGTGTTTAGGCTTTTATTTCAAAAAAAGTCACCTGATATATTTGTGACATTTTATGTGGAACACAGTGGTGACAGCATTCAATCCCCCTTAACACAGACTCGTCTCCTATCAAATCAGCTCAAACACCATCACCTTTTATCAACTCTGCTGAAAGCAAATAGAAGGATGAACAGAATATTGCAATAATGAAGGGTATATATCCATTTACAGTAGAAAGAAAACCTAAGTTACACATAAACCACCTGAATAAATCATCAAACACAGACCACTATATCTGACTCCACTGTAATGCTGAAGGGTCATACCCAAAAAGGTATAGCAGCAGTGGGAAGTTAGATGCACCATCCTGCTTCCACAAATCATCCTGATTTCTTTTAATAAACTCCCACTATAGACCATCTCACTACCAAAATCTTACATACAGCAATGATACATTCACTGTGCACATAAAAATTTCACACGAATTTTAGTTTTCTCCATCTTTTTGCAAAGTATTCTAAGGACAACAGTACAATCAGACATCCAAGAGGCAGACTTTGGCTAGCATCCACCTGCGAAGACTAACGCACAGGCTCAGGGTGGGGGGGATAAAATTGCTCTCCATTATCCACAACAGTTTGCATGCTCTCACTCCCTAGTGCACATTCCTAGCATAGGAGTCCATAAAAAAGCAACAGGAAAAAATCCATGCTAGCAGAACATCACTGATTCTATGGGATCATACATTGAAGACATCATAAGTTTCATAAAACTACTCATCCATTAGCTTGCAAAAATATAAGACATTGTAATCTTAAAGAAGATCCATAAACCATTTGTTTTAATTTCTCTGGATGAAAGCCTGTCTTAAGATATCTACTTTTAGATGCATAGGAAGTTAAGCACTTAATTTTGTACTAAGGACTTAATTTTAAAATTCACAAATTCCTGAAAAGACATCTTCATGTTTCATTTGAGATAGGCTTCTTTAGTTTAGCTTAATGCTCCTTTTATTTGCTTTAAGCTAAAATAAACTTGCTTCAACTGAAATAACAGAGAATATACCAAGATATTCAGTATTTTTTATTAAATCATTTTACACTTGCACTCTGATTTTAACCTCTGCAAATTTTGCCATATGTCTTGATAGCATCAGAAATACAGTTCAGAACTTCCTGCTTCGAGGTGCCATTTGAGCAGAAGGCATCTGCGTGTGCAGTTCAGAGCAGGAAGGCTGCTACACGCCACAGAGGGCAATGCGCCACAACCTGCCTCATGTCACTCTGCTTTTTCAGACAAGGGCTCTAGACATCATCTACTTGTCAGGAACATACCTATTGAAGAAAACGCTCTCTTCATCATTGTTGCTTTTCCCTGCAGCAGGTCAGCTACAACTTTGGTTTCAGAACTGATTTCAGAAGTATGGATCCAAGAGGTGGGATACTCATGCCTGTACGTTTTAAGTGCTCCACATGTTACTACCTGCCATCGGACAAGCTGCGCGTTGCAGTGGGACATTACGCGCTCGCTCAGGAGAAAACACCAACCAGGTTCTGCACCCACCTTCAGAATCAGACTCCGGTGCTCTTCAGACTGACTGAAGTTTGTGCCCATTTCAAAGGTACTCATTGTTCCTTCCTCACACAGGTTCATCCAGGTGTGGTATTCTTCACGCTCTGGCAGTCTATCCCAGAATGTCTTGAAGACTTCCCAGACTGTTTCCTGACACACTGAAGGCACAAGAAAGGTCTGGTGTTAATACAACAGGAGCGCTTCCATAGCATGGGTGGCCAGGATAGTAGTATCCAAAATGTTGTATGCTTTTCAGTACAATAATATGTAGAATACAGTGACTATACACCTACATGTAAATGTGTAAGGCATTGAAGGGACTAACAATGAAGATCTGGTGGATCTTCCACACCCATACTACTTCCCTCCCTGATTTTTTTTTTTTTACTAAAGTAATTCATTACTTCACTAAATAAAAAAAAAAAAGGAGCAAGAGAGCACGCATTTGTCTTCCAACACCCATCAAGAACAACAGTATTGTCATTGAGTGAAACTGCCCTTGATCAATGGGTCAGATTTTCAGAAAATTTAGGAAACCAAAATAGTATGGCAAATGTCCTCACAGAAAGTAGATCTGGAGCTTAATTTGTAAGAATGATAGTTGCACTGATCGAAGTTTTAGAGGCTTAATCAGTAGCAATTCTTCTGGACTCAGCTTCACACAGACTTTAAAATAAGTTTCAGAAATTGTAATTGCATTAATAATTTGAAAAACAAGGCAGAATGATGACATAATAACACAATATGCTAAGAAATAAGTCAACCTTTAATCCCACTGCATTTATGCACTGGGAAAGAACTAGATATCTCTGACTGAGCAGACAGTTTGCGAATTAAGGGTTAAATTATCTTGTTCTACGCCAGCTGCTTTAACATCCCAGTCTTGCATGTGCTCTTTGCCAATCAGAGCGGTTGGTCACATAACGCTGAAGCAGGAACCTCTCTGTGACCCAGGTTAACTGGAAGAGAGGAAGATTTACAGGATTTTCTTTGTGTCCTGGAAGAGAACAACGTTAAAAGAACAACTCTGAAAAACACTCACAGCAGATGCCAGCCTGGAGTGGTAGCAGGCAAACCTGCTTTTTGGCCTTAATCGGATCTCACTGGCTACATACACACAGTTCAGCAGGGGAATGCTTTGTGTTCAGGGAGTCTCGACATCATAAGCAAGACCCTAGAGGAGTCTGACCGCGAATCTAGCTTTGGAAAGTCATTTTCTTCAATCACCTCCACGCTGCCAAAACCAGTACCTTACTGATATTTCTTCTGGGTACTCCGTATCCTGAATTCAAAAACCTATTAAATGTACTTACTTGTGTAAAACAACACACAGATCACATATGGAAACATCCCTTCATTCAATGAAGGGATGGACATTTTACTTAAATGCAAAGGCTTTATAAATAACAACCGTAATGAAATGTTTCGCATACAGTAGCACCCTTAAAGCTTAGCCGATTCTGGCACACTGGACGGCACCATGCAGAAAAAGCTCTTTTCTCGGCCCTGAATTTCAGTTTATCAGAGCAGCTGAGACGTTTTCTCCATTGTGGAATTCTACAGACGCACAGATCTCTCATTTCCATGCCACATTCCTAAGAGCTTTCCTACGTATGACTAAAGAATACAGTCCTCAGTCCTCCTGCATTATTAACTGTCAGTAGTACATTACTGCTTTAGCACCCTTCCACCTTCCAGGTAGCTAACTTTAAGACACAGTCATTAGGTAAGGAGTATTGGAGGTGCTTCCAATCACTTTTGCTTATGCATTTTTATTAATCAGAAATAAAGAGCCAAATTTACAATCATCCATTCACCCCCTCACATTCCCCCTCAAGCTATTCTGGCTTCCTCAGCAGCTGAGGAAGCAAACTCTCTGAGGCAGGGACCATGTTTCCGTATGACCTCTGCACAGATCTCAGGCAATGATGCCATAATCCTCCTCTGGGATTTCTGGATCCTGCTGGAGTACTAATAAGCTTCCCAAAGCAGAATGACATCTGTAGTATCCTCTCCACCATCCCATTCCTAAGAGCTGGACATCCAGGAAAAGACCGAAGTCTAGTTTCAAATCCAGAAGCCCACGCTAAGGAATACTGCGCTTTCTGACTTCTTCTGGAGATATTAATATTCCTCATTCTGACTAATGCATGTTTTACTTCAGGTGCGATGTTGTACAGCAACAATCCTGCAATGAGATTATTCCCTGTGGCTGGGGTAAGCCTTCAGCAGGCTATCAATGAGTTGAAGCTATGGCAATAGCTTGCAAATACATGGCAGTGGCACCGTCTAATCCTACAGCTTTCAAAAGGCAATAGGCAAAGGACAGGCTTTCCAGTTGCAAGTAATAATTGGTGGTAATAATTGAAGGCAGTTTTCCTTAATGCTCTTAAATAAGTTTAATCTCTTTTTTTAAGATACATGTGATAAGACAGCGTCTTGCCTGAATACAAGCTGCTGCTGCATGAACAGCTGTCCCAATCAGCTCCCAATAGATTAAGGATTTGTTGTGTGCCCTTTCGTTTGGAATTAGACACCCCACTGAATTCCAATCCCAAAGGCTTTGTGCCATCTGTGGGCTCCAAGCCCACTGACCAGACCTAAGCTGTCAGACCAGGGTCATATTTTCTGTGGAAAGAGGAAAGGGGACGCAGATAAGGAGTCACATTCTGTCCTCTCTAGCCTGCGTCCTACCTAGCCAGCTCCGCTGCAGCGAGCAGTAACAAGTTGGACAACATGGTGCAAATCGCTTCTGTATTCAGAAGGAAAAGGCTGGCCCACTTCTTCCTCCCCAGCACTCAGAGATTGTGACTTCTGACACACAGGGAGGGATTAAAAACCTCAGGCAAACAACTACCACGACTGCCATTTAAACGCTCCTGTTAGCCTTGTCCAGGAAACTGCATCCTCAGCCATGGTGAGCTGCTTGCCACGTACAGTCACCCTGCAACCATGTTGACACACAGTCCATCTTGTCATTATCCTGTTTATTCCAACTGGCCAATGTGAAAAGCAGGGGATTGCTTTGCAGGATAACAAATGCAGGCTGTAAGGGCTCAACCAAGAACCAGCTCCAAGCACGCCCACACCTATATGGTGTTCAAGAGCAAATCTGTAGCCTGACTAAGAAAAGGAACAATTTTGTTTCAGTCTTTCTCATACACCTTTTTCAGTGCTTCAGTTAGATGAAAGTTGCCACTCCAAGCACAGAAAAACAGCAGCAGAGTTTCTTCAGCGTTGTTCAACTCACGCTCATGTAAAGAAAGAAAGAAGCATGATTCTGTCTCCCATCTCGCCTTCGGGTAGGTCAAAGAGGGACCCAGTTCTTACCATGGCTTCATCAACATGGCCACTCAGGGAACTGAAGAGACACCACCCTCACAGCGCATTCACATTCCATAATAAATGTGATTAACCCTCTTTTAACCTGAAGGTGGAGCCCACCCCTGAGGCAGATTTTTCACTATCTGCTGGCCAGGGACATTTTTCAAAGTTTCTTGTCAGCGAATTCTTGAGAACTCTCATATAAGAAAGACAAGTTTTTCATAACTAGATTATAAGCATTCTGAGACTCTGAGACAAAACTTGGAGACAAAAATGTAAACAAAGGTAAACAGGATTTGACTGGAAGCTTCAGTAAATAACTGTATTTTACTGTATAAAAATAATTCACTATCTTTCCTTTTTGACCCTCCAGCAACTTGCCAGTATCTGTGCCACATATACTACCTACATATGCTGACAACACGTTAAGGAGCTTTTGACTAATATTTAAAATAGCAACTCCTGGAAACCAAAAGAGAAAATATTTTTCTATTCTATTATTTCTATCTTATTTCTATTTGGGGGGACACGACCAAACAGATTTACCTGTAAGCTTTTTGACTAGCAATGTAACTTTGAATTTTATATATAAAATGTTTAAAGTAGACAGGGAATGGGAAAAAATTGCAGTATCGGAACTTACACAGGTTGACAGGAGCCCAAACGTTCAGAGTTATGACTGATAACTGCTGCTTAATACAAGATGCTGTGTTAGCATACTCCAACTATTAAGTAAAATAACTCTGCTGTACAGGCTTTGCGTTATGATCTTTCCGAGAATTAGGTTTTTAAGACTACCTGCAAAACCCTTAAAACCCAACCAAGCAGCCATCCCTGCCGGAATGAGGAGGGACCTGCTCCCACATGCCACCTGCATTGCAGGTCAGCCCTCAGGGCACGTGCCAAGAGCTGGTCTTTATGGTTAGATCTCCTGCCAAACTTTCACTAGCCTGCCACAGGGGTAGGCACCGGCACAGATACACGGGACAGCATTAGCAACACCAGGCCCTGGAGGAGACAGGATTTGCAACGGGGCCTCTAATCCCTGGCAAACAATACTGATTAAAAGCATCATAAAATCGAGATCAATCTTTTAAGGCAGCGAGCTAAGAGCCTTGAAGCTACACGTGGGTTGGAAGGTAAGCTCCTCTAGAAAATTGCTTCCTTCATCCTATGGCTGCAGTAATAAATAACGTGTATTTTAGAGTTAACTGATCTCTCAGTTACTTTGCAATTTTCCTCTGAAGAATTCAAGTGTTAAAAAATGAAGACTTATGAGATAGAGAGGGGCTCCCTGCTACAGAGATGTGATCACTCCAGCTGTCTACAGGAAAGTAGGGATGCAGAAGATGACTGAACTGATAAACTGACTGACATGAGAAACCAGAATTCAAACCAAGAACGCAAACCAGACGGCTTGTTCTGCAGCTTTTCTCCAAAGGACATCTTGCATGCAAGTACTACATTTTGCGTGTAGTCCATCCTGAAACGCCTCAGAAATTCAGGTCACTTAACTTGTCACTGAGATAATCATCCTTAAGATGAGAGAGAGTGCCAAGGCAGCAAAAACTGAAAGATCAAAACGTTTGGCCCATGCCCTTGCACAAACTTCCACTTGAGCAAAGTGTCATACGCACTTAAAGTAGGCTGCAAAAGGTTTCAAAGGCTGCCTCAGAAAGCCAGAATTGTAGTAAGACCATATGAATCCCAGCATATCTACTCTGGAAGCCGTAAAGCCCAGCCCTTGGGAGCTTATCTGCTTCAAATGCAGTGTTTACGCTCAAGTAATACTTACAAATATAATAGAAAATATCCTGATAAGCTTGAGATAAATTTGTGTTTCAGCCAAAAAGAATCCACATAGACAGGCACGACCTCTTTTCAGTCCTATACCTCTGCAGGACGGGGGTGGAGAAATGTTTATTTGAAGTTTCCTTCCCTAAAGACTTTATTGTTCTTTTCAAAACCTCCAGCTAAGATCTGTGATGAGATGACCTCTCTCGCTCTGAAATTGCTACCTCTCATGCACCTGGGTAGGATACAGAGTCTCGGTGGCTCCAGCTTTACCATTCAGGACACATTTGTCTCTCAAATGAGAGACAATTAGCCTATTACACTTGTTCTGTGTTCAGGGATTTCTGAGGTTAACAGAAGGGACACCATATGACAGCACTGGACACCTAGTAGGGGGCAGGGTGGCTTTCTGGCCATTTGTCTAAGTGGGCAGTGCTGGAGTTTAATCCCAGTTAAATCCCATTAGTGCTTCTTAAGAGTTGAATCATGTACAGTGGCTAGGAGCACCGAATCAGGCTGAATATTCTATTTTGAGGCAACATGAGGCCAACTCTTTCTCCTCTCTATCAATCCCTGCACAACTGAATGGCTTAATTGCAGTGGGTTTTGATAAGGACTACAGTGACAGGGAGACTGTCAGACACCTCCTAAGAGGTCTTTCCTGCAAAGACTTTGTTAGCACTCTCTATGCAAATTAATATACATACACGCAGAGAAATCACCTCACCTGCTGCTGAAATATTGCTGTGTATGGCCCATAACATAGCAATCCTTAAACAACAGACACAACAAACCAGGATTTTAAATTAAAATAGTTGAATGGGAATTAGCTAAACCACATGAAAGATTATTTTCTTTGAACACTAACATACTAAATTCTAGCACATAAACTATTCTTACCAGTAATATTTCAGTAACTACAAAGGAGTGTCGTTCATGGGAAACGTCAGGCTTTTTAGAAGCATACGCTGACATCTAATAATTCAAATGTAGAGGGAGAGAGAACTAGACCTTCTACAAATAAACTTCAGAAATGTATTGGCTAAGCATGAGCTATGCATAATATGTGCCAGGGATGAGGGGGAAAGAAGGAGAAAAGGGTCTCTCAGCCAGACACGTTATTTATTGTACGCTTGTTTAGCCAGGTACTTTTTATGACTTTTGACTGTTTGATTTCATCATTATTCATCCAGATTTGAATAATTTGTAACATTTAGGATTTCAGCATCAAATTGAAACTTAAGTCTGTCCATGTGCAGAGCATAACATCATTATTTCTAATGCTTCAGTAAACAGATTTGAAGTCACCCAAGAAAGGGGAAAACGAGAAAGCTCAGTGCTATGCCCCAGATTACCACTTCTAGGGATTGTAATCATGCATAGAACTTCATTCCTGACAAATACCTTTTATTCTTCCCAAAGTACCAAGACGTCCTTGTCTCTCATCAGCTATGACGCACTAGAATACCATCTGCTTCCTTCTTTGGTCAGTATCTTTAAACACTATCTTTAGATTTTCAGCTTTATCTGAAGCTCTGGCTGACAAAAACAGTCCAGGCAGAGAGACTATCTGATCTACTCTTGCAAAAAGAAGATGTACTCACTCATGAACGTACACTGATCTGTTTAAGACAGTGGATCACAGTAGGAAAAAATGCAAACAGAATTTAGGAAAGGTAGAGTAATTACATCTCACAGGCAGCAAAGAACAGCAGTATTAACCCTGAAACTTGGTGTCAAAATCCAGCAGCCTTTGTTTTGCCCAGTTAACAGGCATAGGACAGGGAGAACGGTGCAAGCCATGCTACCTTGCAATCCTTATCTTGTTTGAGTTTTAGTGCCTAAATCCACTTCCAAGTCTATTGCAATCCTCAGCCATCTACCGGCAATTTACAGCAAAGGAAATGGACAGATTCACTGAATTGTCTACGTAAGGTGACTGGTCATGACAGACTTTTGGTCTGAGCGGGCCTGGCTATTTTTCATATAATAATTTTTATTTAACAGGTGCTTAGGCTACCCTCTCCCTGGCACCAGTAAACATCATTATTCATAATCAACCACATACAGCACACTCACTATCTGAAACCCCTCTATTAGATTTCCAGAACATCTGTTTTGTGAAACTTCCAGTTGCCCATTGGACACACTTTGTGTTCATCGCAACCGTCCAGCTATGAACCACGAACAGATTTACATGACTCTTCCAGCAACAACCCTAACATTACCACCATTTAAAAGGACGTGTTAAAAATCCTTTATAAGAATCCAACCCATAGACCTACAGTACCCAATCTGTAAGCACCTATGACTGATTTTCATCTTTATATTTTAAGAAATTAAACCCAAAGCCAGCCAACAGCAGCAACCTCCATATACAGCTACAAGTGATGCGCAGACTATATCATACTGGGGAGTATGGAGACAATCATAATCCCCGATTCACCTCAAGAAGAGACTGAAAATAGTGTCTTCTGCTAATGCAATACTCAGTTTGTCCCGCAATGTGATTGATGGTAGGAATAAATCAGCACTTGAGAAACCTGTCTTCTAGACCGCAGGTGTAGAGAAACAAGTACAAAACCACCCTTATTCTTGGCTGGTGCTAAGACTACTACAGTAATAACAACAACCACTGGTGCATAATCATACCATTACTTAGCCTTCCATATGCTGAAGGGTGCCACTGCTGTTTTAGAAAATACTGATTTTCCTCCAAATCCCTGTATTTTGCCACCCTTGTATTATTTTTTTAAGTATTTATTGTATTTTTATCATATTTCTTTATCTTGTATCTTTTTAAGGCTGAAAAAATACAGATGATGTAGTCTGGGGGGGGAAAAAAAACAACGAACCCCGTATACTGTTAAGCCTACAGCTATATGACATAAGCACTTGCTTAAATCCTATGACAGAAATGTTCGTCAGTCAGTGTCTGACACTAATAGAAGCTTTAACAAGCTAGCAAAAGTAAATAAAGCTTGGAGCTACAGAGAGATAATTATATTCCCACCTGTTTCCTTCTAAGGTGGATATAGATAGAACACACATAACCCAGGTAATCAGCATCTACAAACCTTTCGTTTTTTTCTGACAAGCTCTTATATCAAAATTACAACCTTTCCTTCCATGGCAGTGGCACTAGTTTTTGCTGCTAGTAAAGTAAAACTAAGGACAGATAGACTGTATTGAAACCATCCTTTCCAGAGAAAGTATGGGATGTTAAAATCATTCCTAACTTCAACAGATAGAGAATACAAAGAAGATTCTAAAAATGGAGACTGAGACTGAAAAATCAACAGATTCTGTGTACATTCATATTTATTCCCTTGTTGGGTCAGTTATTTTTCTAATCACTGATAGCAGCCAGTCTCTGAATGCTAAACAGTGACCACACTCTTTCCTAGGACTATTTTGCTGACAGTGCAGACAAGAAAGTTCAACTCACTATTTTATCACTGCACCGATTCAGCTAGCTAGCAAAAATATGGTTTCAAGAAAAAGCTGGCAAATAACTCAGTAACACTCAAGGAACAGCTTTACTGTGAACAAAAGTGACAGCATCATCAGCTCTCACTTACCCCAGGTGCATTTACTCAGGATGTGATTAACTAAACATGACCAAATACTTGTGGTGCAGCACAGTGCTGCTAACAGAAGGAAGATGACAAATTGCTTGAGCCAGACCTTGCTCAACTTGCTGCTAATTAAAGTCACCCTTGCTTCTTGCAGAGATCTTCTTCAAAAGTTTTAAGCTAAGAGTGCTAAGGGTGATCGTAACACAATCAAGAAATCCTTGCAGATTGTGGAAGCTGTAAATCCAGTAGGAAAGCAGATGGACTAGGTGGATTTTTGATCCAACTTAGGACCACTAAGTTCTAAAGCTTTTACAACCTAATTTACAGATTTTTCTTCTTTATTATCACTCACTTTTGCTTACTTGCCCTTACATACCCCTATCAGAGATAATTGAGGGGTGGCTGCAGTTAATGCACGTAGTATGGATTCATTTTGAGCAAAACAAAGAACAGTTGAGTGTTACTGGGCAGACACAAACAAGAAGCTCACAAAGCCTGTCAAACTGTCTGTGGGATGATCAATGTCAACTTCCCTCACAAGCTGGGCACAAGTCATATTTGAATGAGGCTCCGATCCCATATAATTCCACTTTGTTCTCCAAATAGATTCTTTGTTTACTTTTACACAGACCCTCAGCATCTCCCGGTTTTGTTTTTCACTGCTCTAAGTGAATAAATTGAGTTACCAGTGGGAATTCCTTCTATAGGCAAACAAAAAAGTCTCATTGAACACCTGTCTCCGAACTCCTTTACATCTCCTTTAAGTGACTGCAGCTCTTTCCCATTTCACCAATTACGTGCAAACATGTTAAGACACTGTGACTTGTTTGAATGCTATAAAACAGAGATACAGAAATACCAGAAAGTGCTGCATGACCTCAACGCCCCATTCCAATGTTGTCAGACAGAAGGGTTTAAAATACATCATATTGCTGTAATATTTCATCACATGAAAGAAGCTCTTACTGGGAATATTTCAGCTTTTCAGAGAAAGCCCAAACCGTGACAGCTCTGTCACACCAACTTCTACATCTTAAAAGAAAGGCTTCATCTCTATTACACTGCAGCCTGATACAGAGAGATCGGCTTTCTAGAGAAGAGAATATACTATGCTTTGTACAACCAGCCATAGTCAAAAGCCACATGGCTGAGGCACTAAGTTTCAGACTTGACTCTTTTCCAAAAGACTCTTTTCCAGCGAGTTCTACTAGCACTTGAAGAACACTAAAACAAAGCTCTGCCATATAGCCAACCTGTACATAACACCTATTTTTTTTGGCATTCAAATTGTTCTATGAGAAAGCATGAGTAATTATTAAACACTAACTGTGGTTTCAGGGACTGAGAGTTTTTATAATATATGAGTGTAACCAGAAGGTGTTTTTTAAGCTGAGAACAGCTCTTATAGGAAGATTACCACAGAAAACTAAGTTTCTTGGGTAATAATGTATTTCCTATGGCCTGGTATTTATTATATTTAAAAGCTTCATCTTTTTTTTATAAATAAATGTTTTTTATCAACTACCCATGAGATGTACAGTTACTTACCTCTGAGCCTGAAATATTTCAGATGGTTGGCAATAGCCTGCTCAACAGATTCATCAGGGCAGATCTTAACTCCACTGGGAAACAGAATAGACCGCTTCCTTCGTGACAGCAGATGCTTGTTGACCTGTTCAGCCTCCGCGATGCCGGTAAGCTTTTTCAACTCAGGAGGCAGAGAAGGGTTTGCCAACTGCCAGCCATGGAGCTGAGGGGCTGGTGAACCACCTTTAGCCTGTCCTCCTTCTGTAGCTGAATAACCTTCTGCTGTAAAATTAAAATCACACACAAATTTCGCAGATGAGATAGTGGTGCGGTCAATATGTATCTCAGTGCCATTGTTCTGGTCTCTGAAGGACGTAACTGTGCTTTTTTCTGTTAACAAAACCTGTTTGTATGACTGTACTATTATAAAGAACCTTAAGCTCTTTACGGCATCCCATTAAATGATAACATAACATAAAGCCCTAACCCTTTGAATCCTAATGTTTTGTCTTTAACTTCCGTGATTTGGCTTGTTTAAGTCAACAGGACTATATTTGTGAATAAACATGTACTTAGAAGCTTTCAGGGCTAGGAATTAAATAAGCAATGAATTAATTAGCAAGTCCTCTTATTGCATATTTTCTTTCCACAAGAAACATTTTTATCCCTCGCATCAAGAAAGCTGCTTGAATTGACAGCTAGCGAGTACAACTTTCACCACCGTGAGCCTGGTCCCAACCCGACTGGAGCAGGGGAAAAAAGAAAAGGGGAAAAAAGGGCTCATCAGTTTTAGCTTTTTTAAAAAAAAAATCCCTCTTCCATTAGTTGTTCCACATCACTCCATAGGAAGCTTTACAGCTCAGGGGAGAATGTGTCTATATGGTTTTAGTCTGACAGTCTAATTCTCTATTCTCCAGAGTCAGCAGTCAGCTGATCTGAAATTAGTTAATTCAACTTTCTTCTTCCACTTTTTCCTGAGAAAACATGACTGAAGAACCACCACAATGAATCATTTACTAGAGAAAGAACAGTAATAAGCCTATGGCATTTTTCATCCCACAGATTATGAGCTTATTCTGCAACTTCAAAGTCAATAGCACCTTTGACTTTGATGACTGAAAGATGAAGAACACTTATTTTGATGGTATATTAATACTCAGCTCTAATGCAGAAGACCACCACCAGATGGTACATTAGAGGGAGAAGGGAACATCAAAGAAGGTCACTAAGGCAAAAAGCCCAATCTTTACCCAAACTGACACATCTTCAGTATGCGTAAGCAGAAGACAAAACCTCACTTTAAGATTTAATACAAAATTATTAACAAAAAAATCACCAAGAAAAACATTTACCAGTAATTTATGTCTCTCAAAGTTGGAAAAACTTGCCTCCTGTAGCTACATTCTACACTCAAAACAACACAAACGTACAGTAATACCTCCTGGAAATCAGTCTAAGTATTCCATCTTCACACTGATATCATAGCACAGATTTCTCTGTGTTAGTTCCCTTTATTACAATTAAAGCAGAGAGGTATTTTTATTTCTACACACTGCCAGAGGTAAACTTTGAAAACAAGAATATGAAAAAGTTTTCTTCGTTACCTGCAACTATTTGAAGATCATCTTTAATCATTCCCAAAACCAGAAGGCAAAGAAACATTTTCCAAATGAAGCCAAACATACTTATTTGTGTAAAAAAACCCCAACAATATGCAGGGGGGGTGGAAGAAAATCCCTTTTAGCAAAAGAGCTGTTGTCTTCAATGTATCCTTGAATCAACCAAGAGCCTTCTTGAAAATGCCTTGACGTCACATATAATTATCTTTGGAAAATAGGTAAAAAAAAAGTCAATCAAGACATCCTGGGAACGTTCTTTTCAAAGACAGTATTCCGCTTCAGTGAAGAAACAAGAAAAGGTGATGGAAGTAAACTCCTTGGAGCCAGCAGATGGACTGAGACAATTTTTTAATTTTAATCTGGCCAGCTAAGCTCTTTACCAGAGCTTGTCATACCATTAACAGACAGTCCAAACAAGGACAGCACCTCTCACATTTAATTAACCACGTTTTTTCATTGGCCCTTCAATTTCTGCCCTTTTTTAAAATCACGCTGACCACAAAACATCCAAGGGAGCACCCCAGTCAGTCTCCAGTGGAAGGTCTCAGTGTGTTTTGTCTTTTCCTTGTACAAATTCACGTATCTAAAAATGCACTGACTCGCTTAAACGCCGACACAGAGAACACTGAACCGATCTTTCTGTAGGACTGGCTCTACCACCAGAAGAAACAATACAGTCCTGCCACCCGAGTCTCTGCTAAAGCAGAAAATCCTGTGCTGTTACACCACTGCCCCGCACATCCCAGCAGAGGCGCTTCCCTCAAAGATAATGACAGGGCAAGTTGTGATTCTTTCGTCTGTGTACAGGTATTATCTGACATGAGCCGTAGGAACAAATTAGTACAGATGCCTGAAGAGATGATCAGCTAAGAAGAACTGCAGAAAGGACAGAGTGCAGGAAAGCAGCGGCAATCCCAGCTCCGCTCCTGTCCAGGGCCAGCTCGCTGCAGAAACGCGTATGGAAGCCGCCCTGACACGGCGGACTGCATTCAGACTACTAGAAACCCACCCGTCAGGGCTGTCTCCTGGGTGGCGTTAGCTCAGGACTTGCTGGTTACTGCGCTTGGATCAATCTGAGCAAACTGCCGGTTTGTCTGAAGTGACTATTTTTGGTAGCGGTTTTGCATAAATATTTCAAAGCTGGATTCCCAAGGCGTCCCAGGTGACAGCCTGCGGAGCATTTGCACAGAGCTCCTTCGGTACACAGTGCTGACTCCTCTCTTCTAGCTGCTCTGCTGAGCTCCAACAGTTCAGGTAACACTGATAATTCCTGATATCACACACAGGACGCTCACAGGAATCAAATAAAACCACCTTCATTTTTAGGTTCTGTCTTCTGACACCTAACAGATGCTAGTAGATGTTTCAAAACAACAACATATTTTCCTTGATTTTTTTCCCCCCAAAACTACTAAATTACTTACTAAGTTAAACCTCTGAACTGCTCCAACACCCCTAATGAGTTTTCTTAGAATCAGACATTTTGGATATCTTCACCTAGGCTGGCTCTGTCAAGCTGACTACCATACTGGCAGCAGCATCAGGTGCAGTTCACCCCACTGGCACCAGAAATGGAAGGGTCCTGATGATACGAGGCACAGGAACAACATTGCACTGGGGCTCATAAACTGTTTTGAAGTCCTGTTCAGCATCTCTAGGTCGACAGAGCAACTTTTGAGGCTAGCTTGGGTACCTTTATTACAATCCTGTACTCAGCAACATAGACTAGCTTTTTTGTTTTTATTTTTAATTCTCTGCATTACCCTGCAAAAAATGCAACTGAATCAAGATTAAAAATACTACACGTGCTTATAAAGGCAAAGGCTAACTTACCTCAAGAATACAAGACAACTAATCCTTGAAGAGAAAATTTTCAGAATACACGTGCTTCCATAAGAGTATGAAACCCAATTAGAAGTTTTCCTGGAGAGTCCTCAGATTTATGGCGTTGCTGTTTTTTTTTCTCATCATCAAAGTACTCAAAGGCACTCAGCATGTGAACAGTATAAAAACCACCTGCTTTATCTCTGTCAAAATTTCTTTTCTATGGAACGGCTGTGTCAGCTTCTGCATGATAAAATACTTTAAACTTTTAAATTCAGTTTTATTAATATTAGTTCTAGCAATCAATTTTAAATTCAACACTGATTTCAGCACTGAAATTTAGATTTGCAACAGCTGGACGTCTCCCAACACTTATGATAGCAAAATGTATAACTAAAAGCACAATCATAGTTTAAAGTTTCTCAAAACAAGCAAAACAACTCTTACAATAGTTTTCCAAAATAGGCTTGAAAAATTAAGTCCTCCCTTGAGTTGATAGAGCCTTTACAAAAAAACTTTGCATCAGAAGATGCATAATTCTTCATTTCCAGCAGCCAAATTCTATCTGTTCAAGATTACTTAGGAGAAATATATTCTTGCTGGGGGGAAAAAAGGGAAGTATAATCCTAGTGAGGTAACATGCCAAGGTCACATCAGCACCTCCAAAAATAAAGAGGGTTTTCTGACAATTCGTATTTCTGAAAAGAAAGGAGATGAGCTTTCATACAGCAGTGATTAAGCTGAATTATAGTTCTCTACAAGGTAATGGTCACTGAAATTCTGCTACAATGCTGTCGTGGTTTAGGCCAAATCCCACTGGGGACGTGGGGGACCCCAGATGGGACCGACAGATGCTCCCCTCTACCCCTCTTCGAAGAGAGAGGCAGAGGAGGAAAAAGAGACTTATGAGTTTAGAAGGAACTAAACTACTTTAATGAAATATTAATAATAAAATAAAAAGAAAATAATGAAATATATACAA
>VZSZ01007856.1:0-30864 GCA_013398815.1 Ibidorhyncha struthersii | reverse complement strand
GAGCCAGAGCCAGTGCTCCCTGCTCCCCAGCTTCCTGCTCCCACTCCTTGCATTTATACTGAGCATGATGCGGATGGGATGGAATACCCTGTTGGTCAGTTTTGGGTCACCTGTCCTGTCCGCTCCTCCCTGCAGGTGGGACCCCACTGTGTTTTTCTGCTTCCAACACTCCAATGTGGCAAATAGCCAAGTTGGTTGGCCTTGGGTGTTATAGCGATAAGTATAAGCAAGAGCCTCTCCGCATACCACGTCTGGACATCAGCCATAACATTGGTCTTATCACTCTGAGAGAGCGAACATTGTCTGCACAATATGCTGTTAATTTCAGCAGTTAGAAGAGGCCCAGCTAAGAAGCAAAGTTACTGAACAAAATTGGTCCTGTTTTACCTCAAACCAGGACAAGTGCACATACTGTTCTAAATAATTTCACTGTTTTCAAATGCAATTTATTCAAAAAGCTCAATCTACTCATCTGTAGATAAATAATGCAAAATAAAGGTACACCTTAATGAAAATGCCCCTGATGAAGAGCTATATGATGGCAGACAGTCCCTACCTCCAAGCTCACAGGGCTTAATACCAAGATTATAAAATGTCCCCTGTGACTGGAACTACAGCAACTGACTTTGTGGCATTTGACGGGACTCACCGACAAAATTCCCAGTCAGTTTAGCTGAGAAAATTAGTTTAGGCAAAACCTTTCCACTTGTTCAGTTTCTGTGGCTGCTGCTGCCAAGCATTTCACCATTACCGCTTTTTGCACGTGCTCCTGGAGAGCCCTTTGGTGAACCATCTCCCAGGAATAAGCAAGGTCTGAGGCTGTCCAGCCTGCCAGCTGAGCAAATTCAGCCCACCATAGCCTGTCGAACTGCCACCTCTTCCATCATGTAGTGTTGTAAAGTATTTGGAGCAGAAAAATAAGGCAGTGAGGTCAACCAAATTAATCTAACACTTACCCACTGCTGCCTTGTAATGTAAGCCTACGCTCAGCACTCCTCCTTTTCTGAACTGTCGATCAGGTAAGTATCTCTGTCCTTGCTCAATGGCCAAAGATGATCCCAGTGCCCGTACTGCATCTTTGAACAGTGTTTCTAACTTCAGTTTGGTCAGACAGAATTATTACTGCTGGTCTTGGTTTTGCACGGCCATTAATGGCAACATTTTCAACCCTAAGATCTTTCAAGTCTCATTCTACAATTCCTGCTTTTACATCTGTAAAACAGAGTCTTTTTTGGGGGAGGTGGAGGGGATGGGGGAGTTGTCAGAAGCAATATTCTGCTTCCCTAGCATAATCAAGATAGAAGTGTTACTACTGTGGCTTTGAAGTCTTTATTATTCTGTAAGAGGTAGTACTTACTGAGTACTGCAAGCTCATTTCAGCATCAAATTCTAGGTGGTGAGTCCCAGAAAGGAGAGATGGCCTGCAATGAATCTATGCCTGCAATTCCAAAGGAAAAACGCAGCAGTCCACAGATACTTTATGAAAAGCACGCTTGCAGTTTCATGATTCGCTTCTCCAGTTCTTGGTGAGAACTGGGGGTGGTGGTGGTTTATTTTTCCTGGACAATTTACTTCCTACAAGTTACATTCTCTCCCACCTTGTTTCTTGTGTCATGCTTGCCAACAGTACCTTAAACAGATCTCCATTACTTAAGATTTCTTCGTGGATGCCAGTTTCTGGTCCCACTCAGCCAGAATGTAGCAGTTTCTTTTAAAGAAACCGACAGCTACATTTAACACTTTGAGCACAATTCATTGCCTGGAAACCAAAATTACACAGTGTAGGGTAAAGAGCCTTACAAAGATCAGTTTGCTATGAAAAGTTATCACGCCACTCCACCTTTTCGGTTAAACAGGAATTAATACAGGAAATGCAGATGCAGGAGATGTGCAAAAAGGTCCTGGAGTCAGTCTGGTGCCTTGTATGTGCTCAAAGCTATCTTTGGGGAGTTCTAGCAACTAAAAAGGAAGCATAAAGGTACCTGGAGTGTAACTTTTTCCACAGATACCACCACATACCTGTTAAATGCTGGGACAGGGTGGGCTGCGGCTGGCGGACTCAAGCATTTCCCCGGCAAGTCACTCAGGCTGTCAAGACTGTTAGCCTGATTACAGAAAACAACTGTAAGGCTCTCAAGTCAAAAAGCAGCCCTGCTTGCCACAAGAAGCTGTGAACTAGCTGCATGCCTTATAAGGACTGGAGAACAAATAATTACTCTGATACAAATTTGTGTTGAGAGAGACATACTGTGTATATACCTTAAAAGCAGTAAGATGGCCTACCTTACGCTTAGCTCACTGGCTATTTGTGGCAGCTGGGAAAAGAATGGTAACAATCACATTCAGCAACTTCTGGAGACAATTTTAATATCAAAAGTATTGGCATTCTCATAGCACATCTCTAACAAATCTACAAAGGCAATCCTTTATTGTTATAAAACCAATTTAGAAAAGTTTATACATGACTTTTGCTTCTAAATGTCTGTAAATCAGTCAACTTTAAAAAGAACAGATTACTTTACGATAAAAACTAACTTTACTGTAAGAAAAAGCCCAAACTATTTGTCACAAGGTAACACTGAAAATATGCATCAATTAAAAATGTGTAGAGAAAGGGCACAGATTTCTGCATTTTATCTTTCATCTGTCTGATAATAAATACACACATTATCCCTGTAAGTAATGCTGATGATGTCATTTAGGTGATGAAAGCCACAAAACCTCTGGGATGAGCAGGACAGATGCTGGTGGGGAGTAGTGACAAACTACATAATTAAAGTAGAAACAAAGACAGAACCCACACGGTAATTGCACTAGGCTGCTCACAGCTATACAGAAGGTAACTGCGCTCAGCAAATTATTTTGTTTTAAAATTGCCTCTCTTCTCCAGAAAGAATGCTTCCTGGTTTGAGAAACAATGGCAGGGGATTTTTTTGGATGACTGTACAGAACCTGAAGTAATAACTGGATTTTCCAAATGCCAGGTTTCAGAGTTGTCTTGAGGGAAGGGGCCCTGAGAATTCTCCAATGCCATAAAAATGTTCACATCTTTGGGTTGCCTTCAATTTTTATTTTAACCCTCCAGCCTACTTCCAGCTTTAAGAGCTCTGGTTTTGCAGATAGGTTTCTGACACAAGTGGTTTTGGTGGTTATCAAGGTCCTTCTGAAGGGTGTGATCACACTTAAATTTACTTACACTGGGGAACAGGAGAAAGCATCCTCTTAAAAGTCACCTTCTATCGTGCAGTAACTACATAAAAAGTGTGCACGTCAAAAATGTTTGTTTGAAGCTTTATGTGATCACTGTTTAAAGCAAAACTACATAAATATGTATTAAGACAACAATAAACTTGTGCTAGTTTATCAAGTCCAAGTTCAAACACTCAAATATTGGGGCATCTTTACTCAATTCTCCTGAGAAAAGCATAAATCATGTTTGTCATATCTAAATTACATATCTTAAAGACATATGTATAACATAACAACCTTTTTGAATGAAAATGGCCTTATCTTTCAGTAAAACACCTCAAACTTTTGAGGCTGTTGAGCCACAACTGCTTGTCTTTCTAATGCAAGTGATGCCATTAGATTTGCAGGTGTAACTCCCCAAAATAAGGCGAATAGGATTAAAAAAAAATCTACTGCCTACATGTCTTATATTGGCATGTACTTTGACAGCAAGATTTCTTCTAAAATCTGATAATAAAACACACTTTAAAAATCCACTCTCAACTTTAAAAGATTTCAATGGTCACTCTCAAGCAAATGTCTTCCACCGACGGAAATAATTTTTTATGATGAAAGTGCTACGGAGGGAAAAAAAAAAAACAAAAAAAAAATCAAAACTCAGCAGCCTCAAATCTTGGCAGAGTTTTCTGACACTACTTCTGTATATAATCAGAAACAAAACAAAAAATACATCTCTAAAGAGAGTCAATATTAGATCCTTAAATTAAAACAATACATAGTATTTATTCTATCTGTATGAGCCGCAAAATCAAGAGACACAGTATAGAGTCAAAATCCTGTCTTCAGGCCTGACTCCCACATAATCATCCATGTTTATGTAGAATACTTGTAAAGAACAGGCTCCAAAAGATGAAAATATTTTTACATCCTTGTGGCACATACCTGTACACAGCTTTCATATTCCAAGTAAAGAATCAATTAACAAGCCTTATGTATTAGCTATAAGTTACATATTTACACTTTTATCTACAACCTTCTCCTTTCCCCCCTGACTGTATTCTATGACCACACAACCCAAATGAAAAAAAAAAAAAAAAACAAACCAAACCAAAACTGTAAATAAATACACACTGAACAAAGAAAATACTACTTCTGGTTTTGGGGTTTTTTTGTTTGTTTGTTTGTTTTTGTTGTTTTTTTTCTTCCTTGTAAGGCAGAAAGAGCCCAAGTGTTGCTAAGCAGAGTTCCAGTTACTTCATACAGCGATGTTCTCTGCCAGGTCTGGCTTATTAGATTTATTAGCTGCTGCTGCCACTATGCTGTTGAAAGTGTAGTTGCAAGATCAGATCTCGAATTTCTTCTCTTTTGTTTCTGATCAGCTGACGAGGGAACCACTTCTCCAGATGCAGTGGCTGTTCAAAATTCACGATGGGATTCTGGTAACAGAAAAAGGAATATTTACAGCATGAATTTTCTAAAGCAACCTTCTAAAAGAATTTCAAACCCTTCCATTACTGCTGAGACCAAGGAGGCACAAACAAGTTTCCATGAGACAGTAACAGGCTTCAACATCAAATTCCAGTTCCTCCATGGTAATCACATATACACACCCTTACCACAAGCTACTCATGGTAAACACCAAACTGGTCACCACACTTCTCTTAAAGATACAGCAGTAAAAGCATATATTCATGTCGGATTCCACGTACTATGATAAAATTAGACATACTCTTGATATCCAGCAAGGGATAGACACACTTCGGTCACAACACACACACGTACAATCACACTATAGGGAAGGATCAAGCATACAGCAGTTAAGCATGATGAGTTTCTGCTGCCTTAAGCATGTGTTTTTCTGTCATGAGCTGCTCTGTCTGATAGAAGACAACAAAGAAGCAAAAACACTGCTAGCAGTTTTAGCAGGACATGAGAGGGGAAGAATTCGGAACAAAAGAGGACAGCAAATTGAAATGGCTGAGAGATGCTGGCAGCTTTGGCAGTAAGACAACACCACCACATCTGATTTGCCAAAGTCAATTTTTTCTCTTTCCCTCTTCATTCTTTTGCCACACTTGTATTTCACCTTCTCCTTCCTTTGGATAAAAGTAGTACATGACAAAATGAAAAAGCAAAGCGAAAAACACATCATCATTTGCAGTCTATGAGCCCTGGTATGTTTAGGACAAATTAGAACCAACTTGTCTTGGCCTTGCATCTGCAAGCAGAACATTACCCCACTGTTAGAGAGTGGGCAGTTCAAAAGCACCGGTAAAGAGTTTCATTTCCCACCTACACAGGAGCTCAACTCATCTATCACAGAATGGCTGAGGATTAAAGGAACTTCTGGAGGTCATCTGGTCCAACTCCCCTGCTCAAGCAGGGCCACCTACAGCCAGTTGCCAGGACGACATCCAGACGGCTTTTGAATATCTCCAAGGTGGGACACTGCACAACCTCTCTGGGCAAACTGTACCAGTACTTGGTCATCCTCACCATAAAAAAAAAAAAAAGGATTTCCTTACGTTCAGAGGAACCTCTTTTGTTTAAGTTTATATGCATTGCCTCTTGTCCTGTCATTGGGCACCACTGAAAAGAGCAGGTTCTGTCCATTTTCCACCCTTGTACACATTGATAAGATCCCCCCCCAGCCCCGAGCCTCCTCTCAGAGTCCCAGCTCTCTCAACCTTTCCTCACAGGAGAGATGCTGCAGTACCTTAATCATCTTTGTGACCCTTTGCTGGATTTGCTCCAATAGCTCCATCTCTCTCTTGTACTGAGGAGACCAGAACAGGACACAGCACTGAGAAGAGGGGAATGATGACCTCCCTCAACAAGGGCAACATTCCTCCTAACATAAACCAGTATACTGCTGTCCTTTCGCCTCAAGGACACACTGCTAGCACGTTTGACTTGGTGTCCACCAGGACCCTTAGGTCCATTTCAGCAAAGCTTCCTTCCAGCTGGGTGACCCCCAGCATATATTGGGTCCTGGGTGCAGGACTCTACACTTCTTGTTGAACTTCACGGGTTCCTGTCAGCCCATTCTCCAGCATCTTGAGGTTCCTCTGGATGGCAGCATTACCCTCTGGTGCATCAACCCCTCCTCTCAGTTTTGTGGCACCTATAAACTTGCTGTGGGTGCACTCTGTCCCAACATCCAGATCAATAACGAAGATGTTAAACAGGACTGGACACAGTATTGACTCCTGGGGTACACCGCTAGTTACTGGCCTCCAACTAGAGCAACTGCCACTTATTGCCACCCTCGGGAGCCATCCAGTCAGCCAGTTTTCAATCCAACTCACTGTCTGCTCATGCAGCCCATAGTCCATCAGCTTCTCGGAGTATCTTATGGAAGACAGTGTCAAAGGCCTCACTGAAGTCCAGGCAGATAATATCCATTGCTCTCCCCTCATCTCCCAAGTCAGTCATTTCATCATAGAATGTTATCAGGTTGGTCAGGTATGACTCCTCCACCACCTCTGTGAATCCATTCTGACTATTCTCAATCCTCCTCTTGTCCTTCATATGTCTGGATATGGTTTCCAGGATTAGTTGCTCCACCACATTCCCAGGGATCAAGGTGAGGATGACCAGGCTGTCACTCCCCAGGTCCTTTTTTGAAGACAGGAGTGACATTTCCATTCCTCCAGTCCTCTCCCGATTGCCACAGCTATTCAAAGATTATCAAAAGTGGTCTTGCAATGATATCAGCCAGCTTCCTCAGCACTCATGGGAGCACCCCACTAGGGCCCATGGACTTATGAATGTCCAAATTTAAGTATTCCCTTGCCTCTTCCACCAGGGGTATGTCTTCCTTGGTCCAGTCTCTTCCCCAGTCTCTACAGCCTGGGACTCCTGAAAGCCAGCCTTGTTAGTAAAGAGTGAGATGAAGAAGGTAATCAGAAGCTCAGCCTTTTCCATGTCCTATGTCACCAGGGCCCTTGCCCCACCCAGCAGTCAGTCCACATTTTCCCTACTCTTTCTTTTGCTGCTTATGTAGTTATAGAAGCCCTTCTTGTTGCCATTGACATTCCTCACCAGATTAAACTCCAGCTGGTTCAGCTTTCCGAATTATGTCTCTGCATGCTTGGACAGTGTCTCTATATTCTTCCCAGGTTAATTGTCCCTGCTTCTGTCTTCTGTATACTTCCTTTTTATGTTTTGAGTTTTGCCAGGAGCTGCTCCTCCATCCACACAGGCCTCCTGGCATGTCTGCTTGACTTCCTTCTTGTGTTCCTTGAATATCAGCCAGTCTTCTCGGACCCCTCTTCCCTCCAGGGCCTTATCCCATGGAACTCTTCCAAGCAGATCCCTGAAGAGGCCAAAGTCCAGGCTTGTGATCTTGCTTTTTGCCCTGTTCCTTCCTCTCGCGATCCTGAACTGCACAACCTTATGGTCACTGCAGCCAAGGCTGCCTTTGACCTTTACATCCCCAACAAGACCTTCCTTGCTTGTGAGTATGCAGTCCAGCACAGCACCTCTCCTCATTGGCTCCTCTGTCACTTGGGTCAGGAACCTGTCATCGATGTTCTCCAGGAACCTCCTGGATTGCTTATGTCCTTCTGTGCTGTCCCTCCAGCACATGTCAGGGTGGTTGAAGGTCCCCACAGGGACCACGGCCTGTGAACATGAGGCTGCTTCTAGGTGTCTGTAGAAGCCCTTGTCCACTTGTTCTACCTGATCAGGTGGCCTACGGCAGATGCCCACTGTTACGTCACCCATATTAGTCTGCTCTTTAATCACTACCCATAAGCTCTCAGTTGGCTCCTCATCCAACCCTAGGGAGAGCTCCATACACTCCAGTCACTCTCTTACATAAAGGGCAACTCTACCTCCTCATTGTCTCAGTCTATCCTTCCTGAAGAGCCTGCATCCGTCCATCACAGCACCCCAGTCATGTGAGCTACCCCACCACGTCCCTGTGTTCTCAACAAGATCATAGCCCTGCAACTGCACCCAGATCTCTCATTCCTCAAGTTTATTCCCCACGCTGTGTGCTTTAGCATACAGGCACTTTGAAATAATGATCTGTTCTACCACTGAAGAAAAATCTGTCCACTGGCCAAGGCCCCACACAAGGCCTCCCATGCACAGGACTCTCAGAGAGAACGTGGACCACATGTATAAGCATCAAACAAACAGAGCCATTCAAAGGACAGAGCAAAAGGGCAGTCCACTGATCAGGGGGAGGAAGAGTTGGGGACACCCTAGAAGACAGTGCCTGAAGCTCAGCATGTGCAGATGTTTAAAGGCATGTGCTGAACAGGAAAAAGAGGCTCCCCCAGCTCTGTGCATTCCCTTTTAAGGATTCCCCCCTCCCTCTCTCTGCAGAAGCTGTAGCCTGTAGAGCCACTCAAAGGTCAATGCACAAGCTGACCAAGTTTTAGAGGCTACAAGACAAGATGCATGGAACAGATGCCTTTGTAACGTTTGTTGGCCAGAAATGTGTAAACTAAATAGATTCCAAACACACCCAAATAGTTACAGATATTGAATGAGTCAATGTAAAAGCAACATTAAACTACAAGGTCAGAAATGTTTGCCAACAAACACAGATGAGAAACTGTGCTCCAGATACAAAGACCTCTGCCACTACTTGGAGAACGGGTTTTATCTCCTCTTCCTCAAATGGCTTTGATAGTTTTGAGGTTGAGCATCACAGGCTTTTGTGTCTAGCTATTTCCCTCAGAAATGTTTTTTGGGGGTTTAAGGTGATTTCAGGGAAAGGGGAAGGTAGCTTCCATTTGTACCTGGAAGAAGCTTTCCACATATTGCAGCAAATAGACCCCACAATCACTGCTGTTATCTTGTTTAGGCACTCTGGGACACAGGTCAATCATTGTTGATTTGTTGAATTCGCGATGCGTTTTTCGTTTAGCTTCCCATTCCACTTCAAGGTACCTACAAAAGAAAGCAAACATATTAAATACTTGAGAAATAATTCCCAAGCTCAATGCGCTTTGGAGTACTATGCAATATTGTTCCAGAGCTGGCCAAAAAGCTGAAATAGCTTTAATCAATTTCTTCCACCAAATTTGTCAAGAAAATTCATACAAGGAACACCACAATTTCCACTATCCAATATTCTGTCACACTCAGAGGCATCTCTACCACATAATATGCAATATACAAAACAGGAAGATGCACAAACACTTATCTGTGCTGAGTTTCTTCAAGGTATTAGGATACCAGGACATTTTTAAACCTTAACTAAGGAAGAACAAGTAATCTTTCCTAGACATCACAAAGACTTTTCCTGCGTTCATCCACAGCAGCCAGCAGTGGTTTCCTAACCTAAGCAAACCATGAAAAAAACCCTTAGAGTTCACCTTACAAACAACTTCAGTTACAATTGAACTAATATAACCCTTGCAACCTACTAGTGTACAAGCTATATAAAGACTCGTTAAAAATCTTAAGGGAATTCTTTAGTGGTTATGACTTGTTTGTTATCAGGCTTTTCTACTGTTCTTGTGCTCCAGTAGCAATTCACTGACCCCACCCTCTGGGCTGGCCACTGTTTTTGAAGATGGGATTGTAAACATAAAGGGTCTGATTTTAAAAGGCAACAGCTACCTGTATACTTTTCTGCTGACTTTAGTCAGAGTTGCAAAGGCTCAGGGACTGTGAAAATCAAACATAAGGTCTGACTTTAGGAAATACATACATTAAGTCAGACCTTCTGTTTGATTTCTAAAAGCCCCAAGTCCTTGCAATTCTGAGAATAAAAATATGTAAAACACCCAAAACACCTCTGGGGAAAATGGCAACTTTGAAAACAAGGCAAAAATGAAAGAATTCAAAGATCAGTGAAGCACATTCCCTAGAAACGGCAAGAACCTATGACTGCAGACCTTAAAATTAATTTGTTTGAGCCCGACCACTGTCCAAAACACAACAAAAATCAACTCAAGGAAAGAAGAGGTCATGGAACCCCTGCATCAGTTTCCTTAAACTTCTGCTTTCAGGGTGTAATTGCAAAATGAAGGAATAAGAGGTCTGCTTCCCAAACTTCTCTGATCTCACCAACCATAAAACCCCTCTTTGCTTTCTGATTTTTCATGACGTCTCTGAACTCCAGGAAACCACCCTCTCTGGAATCTCAACCCCAGGGGTAGCTCGATGCATAAAGCAGTAAGTTAATACCTCCCACAGANTTCACTCTTCCTCCCAAGACACACATGGTAAGGAGGTCCCTCTATCTAGGAAAAAGGTTTCACAAAATTTTCTGATTCTCATCTAAGCTACACATAGTATTTTGAAGAATCTGCTTTTACAAGAAGGATGTACTGTTTGGTTTACAGATTTTTGTTCCTTTCAGTGAAGTGAATACAACAGAGAACAAAAAGCACAATTCTGTTTAGCTTCAAATATTAAGTATTAGAAACTTTTTAAAAAGTTGTTCATAGATGTTAAAGTTATTACAAGTGTATAAAAGTACTGAAAGTTTGAAGACATTCTTCCAATACTTACATACTAATCACATAAAACACTGAATATACTTTTACTCTCACATTTCAAAACAGATAATACCATTCCGATATAACTATACTGACACATCAATCTTTTAGAAAGCTTCAGTCTAGTGCCTACTTTTTTGCATATAGACAGGAGTGGATTTAACACTGTAATTCTGTAAGCTCCATCAAAAAAATGAAGATCAGCCCTTTCTAAAATTAATCATTTAAGTTTCAAAGTATTCATTTTAAAGAATCTGGTTTTCTACCCTTAAAAACACCCTCCATTACTGAACTGGAGGGGATAAAAAACCCCAAACCTCCCTCTCTAAGTGTGGGGGTTTTTTCCATTTCAAAAAGACCATCCAATTTACAATTTTTGCATTATATCTGGGCTGCAGAACAAAGACCGGCTTTTCACACAAGCCTCCATATTGCTATTACAATTTTCTTTGTCATGGCTCTTTATGGATTTTCCTTTAGCATTAGAAATGTACACCTTCATAGAGAAAAGTATTTTGAACATAGAAATACGCCCAGCAGCATCTCTTTCTAATAAATAGAAACTGCAGTTACTTACTCTCTCAAAACCTGAACTGTTTTCTGCACAGAACCAGCTTTCAAAGAATCTAAGATGAGTATACAAGGCCTGTAAAGAACAAAAACAAACAAACAAAAAAATTACTGTAGCTTTCATAACACTACACAAACAAATATTTTGTTTGAATACAGCTTAACAAGAGCATTGATATCTGAACAAACATCAGGGAAAAAAAAGGACAAGTTCCTATAGTTGTGGCTTTATGACAAATAACTGAATTACTGCAGAATTTCTTAATATAATTTAATGATACAATATTAGTATGAAACAGAAACATACCTTTTACAAATCTGCCTTTCAGAATTACTTAAGGAGATCTGGGAGAAGAGAAAATAAAAATATCCTTAAAAAACCTACAACAATTATAAACTCAAATGTCTTCATAGATTTAAAGGTAAAGCCAAGAGGCTCCCATTTCAGATAGAGAGAAACTGATAAGTATTTTTTAAAAATATATGAGAGCATAACTTAGGCAACATAACATAACTTAGACAAATGAGGACTTCAAGCTAATCCAAAGTGTCTTGCACATGCTGCAGGCCATGAAAGCATTGACAGCTGCTGCAAGAAAGGATGATGGAAAATCACTCGGTCAAGTTTCAAAGTCTTCAGAAATAGAGTTATACATGTTTCCTCTGTTATTACAAAAAGGCACTTACTTTAGAAATCCCTGAATCCAGGACTGAAGCAGAAGCAGCAATTTCATTGTGACCTAGTACAAATAAACAAATTAAAAAGTCTTAAGGAAACATTTCATAACTGCAACATTTTCATTTTCAAATTCATTATTATTAGTATTCAAAACACAATAGTGTGGTATAAGCTGATTTTGCTTCCCTTCTGAATATTCAAATAGCAGAGTTACTAAGGGCCTTCTTTCCTGATAAAATTCTTACTGAAATCCAAGAACCTCCCCCTCACGGTGGGATCTGAGCTACTTATTTTACATGTCCCTTCCAGTATTTTCCAGAGTTGCGGACAACAAGAATGCAGTGTATTCCTTGCTATGCACAGTAATACAAAAATATATTACATCAATCTCAACGTGAAAGATAATTTTTAAGACATCATATCTCTCCTTCAAGGACTAAGACACTATTAGAACTGTATACAGGCTGACATTTCTTCTAGATTACCAACCTTTTGATAATAAACTCCTGTTAGCATCCATTTCTTCATCCTTGCTGTTACCAAGAAAGGCCAACACTGAACCAGTTCTAGTGTTCTCACTCTCTGACCAAAGCGGAGACAGTTGAGGCTGGTGACATAATGAATCCTGATGGGGACACTCCTCATACACAGCTTCTTCTAACCATGGGAAACAGATAACTGCCATGTACCAATGAGACCTGCCCAGCAGTGGGGAGATGGGGAGGAAAAGTGTCAAAACTGTATAACATTTGGTTATGAAAAGGATATGAAAAGTTTTTATAACATAGAGAGCTCATGGAAAACTGTTCTGTCACACAGCCATCAATGCCATATTCCTTCACGGGATCTCATACTAACCTTCTCACTTGTATTTTACTTTGCATTGTAGCATAATAGCAAAAAATAAGTATCAAATCCTTTAAAAAAAAAAACAACAAACCCACCACAGCAAGTTATCAGTGTCTCACCACCCATCCCACACTGGAAAAAAAAAAAAAAAGTAATACAATAATCTCTGACAGTGATCCCAGTTTTGAATATAGCTGAGGGTATGGCATGTCTCTAGCCTTATCTCTTTCTGCAGCTGTTTTACATATGTAACTCTCAACGACTATTCAGTTTTACTGGAGTTTCCATGTGCAGGTCAGTTATTCAACCAGGCCAAGGCACAGACCATGGAAGTACTACTCCTGACTAATTAACACTATGAATTGTTGTGATTTCTTTATAGAAATATTACTTAAGTGCACAGAAATCATCATAATAACACACACATTATTTTGAAAAACACATAAAAGCAATTTTCAGTAAAATAAAATGCAAAGATGCAAAGTTTACTGAAGACAGCTAAATAAAAAGATTAACTTTTGAGAAGACTTCAAAATTACTCATTCCACACCTGTTACTTCTTTAAAACCTAATGTGTTCATTTCCAATGATCCAAGCTTACAGCCATAAACCTTTACATCACCACAACACTCAAATATTTAAATCTAAATATCAGAAAAGGTGTCTAAAACACATACTTACTCCTCATTCACAGGCACAAAGATATAATCTTTACTGAAGATGTTTATATGACGAGTCCATGTTCTTACTCTTCTGTGTCTTCTGCAGAGCGTCACAGAGAAACCAAATGAAAACTGTTGTTCAGATTTGTTCTTTTCAATTAAAGCAAGGTATAGGGTTTAGTATTCCTACATCTTCCCAATGCCTCAATGGGTTTTTCACTTACTCTTGAAATTTCCCCAACAGAGGAAAAAATACATCAGCATACCGTTAAGCCCAAGTGAGTAACAAGTCATATCCAAACTATCTTAAACTCTTCTAGAAAAAAATCATCCATAGATTTCACAGGATTTCTTGCAGTTATTTATCCAGTAATTATTATTTATTACACTAAATGCAAAAATCTCACCTTAAACACCAGCCAATGTAAAAACAGACCTATAGCAATTTACAAACATCCACGAATTAAACTTCACAATACCACTTTTGAAGGCCTGTCTAAACAACCTTATCTATTGAAGGAAAAAGGTAAATTCCATGCATAGGGTCATAGATTCCGTCCAGGCCTGAGGGCCTGAGCTTTAAATGCTGGAGCAATTTCATTTCCAGTCCTACAGACATAAAGCACGAAGACAAGATACTAGAAGAATAAGAAAAATTTGAGAAGAAACCCAAATTTAGATTTTCAGCTTTCTTAGTTGCAACAGTCGAAATAGAAACCAACAGTTCATAGAACTCTGCTCCAATATGATCTGAAAGCAAAATTCACTCTACTGAGGACACATCCCTATTACCATTCTGATTCCATCCTGGTCTGTGATCAAGAAATGTAACTTCAGCATAGGAGGAACAGGAGAAAAGGAGACTGGAATGGAAAAACAAGCTGCTGTGGGACTCTGCATGGACCAGCACTAAGCAAAGACTTGCTGCAAACTTCATGTGCTACATGACTTGAGAAGCACTGAGAATTTAAAAGGGGAAAGCATGTTTGCAACCTGGGAAAAAACCTATAGAAGGATCTACTGCCTAAGCAGTGTGAAGAAAGAGAAGCAAAGGGTCTTTAAGTTAAGTAGCTGCACCTGTTGACATTAATTCCATTTACAACAGATGTCCAAAGACATCCCCTGATCTGGAGCAGATACAGTCCTTGAAATATGGTGAATTAAGAATGCCGTTCTAGTTTCTCAAGAAGGTTGTGGACACTCCAGCCTTGTAAAAGGGATCAGATCAAGGTACAACAGCATTCTTAACGTGATTAATTTTGTCTCCACCTCAGAACATTTATGGTCAGTAAAATGATGGAAAACATTCTCTTAAGCGCAGCTTCTTGATTTTTTGAGGCATCTTTGAAAATATTAAAGAAGTTGCATTTTTTTCCCCTTTAACATAGTTTTCACCCAGCAGTGACTGTAACACAAACAAGATGGCACACCTCTGTGCAGGTGGCCTTGTTTGCCAGTAGAATAAAAAACCTGAGGACTTCATGGATAACAGAAGAAAAAATCACTTCAGAGAAACAGAAAAAAGGCTTTGATAAGATGAATGATGAAAACAGCATGAAAGTTGCTGGCAGACCATCACTGCAAGTGAAGAGGCAGGGCAAGCTCTACAGTCAAGCATCAGTGTTGAGAAGGAATGGGAAGGGTGCTAGGGATGGTCCTACCCTTTATATAGTCGTAGCTGGAAACACGAAGTGATACAGAGTTCTTGAGCTCTCAATGACACTTTTTTTGTGAAACTCTCCAATTCCAGTGTGCTTAAATGTTAAAACACAAATGTGTAAGCTTGGTGTGCAAGAAAATTTTCTTACTAAAAATCCAGACAATGATTTATTACCAATATGCAAAATGAAATATGTGGTATATCTAAAAATATTTTCAGAAGTGCAATTTCATAAAATGATGCATACCTTGCAAAACTCTAAGTTTATAATAAAAACGTCAAAACACATAAATAATTGTCTGAAGTAAAGATTCAGATAAAGTTGGATAAAGATGATAACATTTTCATTCATATTCAGTATGAATCACAAGTAGATTTTAGTGAAAAACACCAGCATGCTTAAATTGTGAGTTACATTTAACCACTAATCCTTTGGAGAACACTGATTAATATTTTATGTGCCAATTAGAAGATGATCTGCAGAATTTCCAAGTGGCATCAACAGATAGCTTATTTCTGGTCACAACAGCACCTAAAATAAACTTACGAAACTTTGAGATCCCCGTCAGAGTTTTTTTCTGTCCTGGTCAGGCACTTATAGAAGAAACTGCTAAAAATGTGTACACGGTCAGCAAGATGTTTTGGCGCCTTCTCCAACAACAGGTATCTACCAAAGAAAAAGAGAAGGAAATTATTAAATTTCTTTTCTAGAAAGTACCATTACCAATGAAAAAGGACAATTCTTTTAACGACATCCTACTCAGGTTATGCTTACTATCAGTTGCCCTCACAGTCGCTAATCAAAGAATCATAAAATGGTTTAGGTTGGAAGGGACCTTAAAGATCATCTAGTTCCAACCCCCCTGCCATGGGCGAGGACACTTCCCACTAGACCAGGTTGCTCAAAGCCCCATCCAGCCTGGCCTTGAATACTTCCAGGGATGGGGCATCCACAACTTCCCTGGGCAACCTGTTCCAGTGTCTCACCACCCGCAGAGTAAAGAATTTCTTCCTGATATCTAATGTAAATCTACCCTCTTCCAGTTTGAAGCCATTACCCCTCATCCTATCACTACGTGCCCTTGTAAAAAGTCCCTCTCCAGCTTTCCTGTGGGCCCCCTTCAGATACTGGAAGGCCACTATAAGGTGTCCCCAGACCCTTCTCTTCTCAAGAGCAACTCCAACTCTCTCAGCCTGTCTTCATAGGAGAGGTGCTNATAGGAGAGGTGCTCCAGCCCTCTGATCATCTTTGTGGGCCTCCTCTGGACCAGCTCTAACAGGTCCCCGTCCTTCTACAACTGGTGGTGCCAGAGCTGGATGAAGTACTCCAGGTGGGGGTCTCATGAGAGAAGAGGGGCAGAATCACCTCCCTTGACCTGCTGGCCACGCTTCTTTTGATGCAGCCCAGGATACAGTTGGCTTTCTGGGCTGGGAGCACCCATAGCTGACTCCTGTTAAGCTTCTCTTCTACCAACAGCCCCAAGTCCTTCTCCTCAGGGCTGCTCTCAATCCATTCTCCACCCAGCCTGTATTTGTGCTTGGGATTGCCCCGACTCAGGTGCAGGACCTTGCACTTGGCCTTGTTGAACTTCAGGAGGTTTGCATGGGCCCACCTCTCAAGCCTGGCCAGGTCCCTCTGGATGGCATCCCTTCCCTGCAGCATGTCAAACGCTCCACACAGCTTGGTGTCATCAGCAGACTTGCTGAGGGTACACTCAATCCCAACATCAATGTCGCCAAAGATGTTAAATAGTACCAGTCCCAGTACCGACCCCAAACTTTTCTTTCTACTCTATTTTCAATATGCACATGGGTGGATATCACCAGAGTATGTAACAACCAAGCAACTACTAAGAATGCAGTTATTTTCTACCTCAGATTTGTGCTCCAGCATTAATGCTTCTGAATTTATTTTTAGAGTTAGGTTTCTAGCCCTTGCAATTAAGACAGGCTTGAAAAACCTAACCAAATATAAGCTGATAGTGTTACACTACTGCATACACAAAAGGATAGAACAGTTCAGTACTATAAATTATCCATTTTACTTCTACAGGTTATGCCTGTGGAAGTTAAGACAAATATTCTACAGGTACTCATTCTGTATGATTTTGCTGTTGATCATTTTACTACAAACATCAGCTTGAGTGTTTATTCTATCACTCTAGAAGGCCAAAGTTTTCATAATTGCAGTCATCCTACACAAGGTGCCTCCACCTTCACCCTATGACCTGGGCAATACAGTAATACATGATACAGCGTGCAACACAATGAAAACTAAGAATGTGGGAAGTCTAACAAAGTTTAAAAAGCAGAGAGGTTTCTGCAATGATTGCATTAAAATCCTTTATTCGAATCTTCCTTTTCTGGCAAGATAAAGCTACAGCTATTGAGAGGACCACACTGCATGATTTATTTCTAGTTTAGAGCAAAATACAGGTGGCTTTCTGTACAATCAGATCAAAACACTCTGGTACATGTTTCTTTTCCCACTCCTCTAGACAAGAGGTTTTAACTGGCTTTCCATTGCTCATGGTTACTGCAGCCACACTGGATGCCAAGCAAAACAGAATTCTTGCAGACAACGTTCACAAGAGCCAGAATTCTGCTTAGGTTAATTCAGCACAGGGAAAATAAATCTCAGCTTTAGGGAATGGTGGCCCACGTTGCTAGTTCTGGAAAAGTTACTTTCACAAGCATCTTTAGCAGGATGGCATGAAGTAGGTCAGCCAAGCACAACTTCTTCAAGTAGTATTAGCTGTGTTCCTTTCCGCAGGAGCTGTGCATCAGAAGAATTTCTGAACTCTTGCACAGAATAGCAGAGGATGCTCCACTTCATGCAAACTTAGTAAATAAACTACCTAGTACAGACCCTCTACTTTGTTCAAGTACCTGCTTAAATCTGCTCAGCACTTTCTGTTCTATGAGGTCGCTAAGAGCGACCCCCCAGCTATTCTGTCTGGGTTATATCTCAGCCCTTCAGAGGGACAAGAAGAATGAAATTGAAACAAATGAAACTGCTGAAAATACACAAAAGCTTTAAGAAAGTTCAACTTACAAATTCATCATACTGTTACTTCTAAAATTGTTGTGTCATATTTAGTGACCAATATTTACAGTAACATTCAAGTCCAGACCAGGTCCCAGAATGAAGTGTACAATTAAGGCTGTGGTTACTTACTTAAGATAGAAATCAATGATTACGTCATTGAGAAACTCGCCATATTCTAAGCACTCTAGGTCTTCTCTTGTGACTCCCAGTCCTCCCTTCGCAGGTGGGGGTGGATAAACAATTAAACTAGAAAACACAAATCACATTATAACAGTGACAAACTTTTACATTACATTCTTCTCCATATGGCTGTTGTGCATGTTGAAGATTTTCTAGAAAACCTGTTAAAAGTGGTAATTCTCAAAACTATTGACTAACTCAAAAGTCCTTTACCATTTCTTCCTCCAAAAGTTGTCTTACAAAAGAAATATGCACCCCACTGCACACTGAAATTTTAAGAAAATTGTTGAAAAGGAGATTACTTTTTTACCTGCACCTTGTTTTTCTATTTTTGATAAAAGTAATTGACAAATGGATATGTAAAATGGGAAGAAAGACTAGGGGACATATTCTCAAATGGTATGAATGAACAGTGATTTTCTACTTGGTATGACTCCAATGACTCCCATATTTCCAAGCAGGAAACTTGGGTTTACGCACCATGCAGCATATGTACTCTAAGTGGTTTGAAACTGCCTAAGCTGCTTCCAATGCTAGTATGTAAATTGTATTTCAAAAGCTCTAGATTAAGAATTTTACTTAACTGGAACCATGAATTGAGCATTTTTGCTGTTGCAAAAGCAAAAACAACTGCTATACTGTCAGTAAAAACAGTGACAGCAAACGGCAAGAATTCTTAAGAGCAATTTACTTCACTAATGTTTGCCGTACTAGAAGTATAAGGGCTAACAGGCTAGTGCAGACAGAGCTGAGGCCTGTCAGCGCTCTCACAGTATCTTGCTGCATTGCACAGTAGTATGCTCTCATTTTCTAATGTCTTTTGTTAACCAAGCTTCTGTACTAACTAGTAAATTGTATGACAAACTAGTTATAAATAGATTGAGTGTGACAGAACACTGAAAAAAACCCCACTGTTTAGATTTTAAAAAAAGGCTCGGCTTAAGTTAGCAACAGTTTTGCTGTGACACAGACTTAGATGGACACTCACAGAGCCATTAGGTCCCTACCCTCCCATTGATGCATCCATGATACGAGCTTGTAGTCACAATTCGGGTATTCTCTAATTTCTGTGAGATTTTCTGTCCCTGTAACACATCCATTTTGTCTGTTAACTATTAGGATGGAAACAGGAATAATTACATTCACTCAACACTTTCAAATCAACTAGAGAATGGTAGTTAAACCAGGGCTTTTATTCCAGCAACTAGTTTATCCAGTTTGTTTTATTTTCACCTTCTCATTTATATGAAATATACTTACTTCTTAACTGCTCCGGTTTCTCTTACTTCTTCCCATTCTTCATTCAGTGCAGAGGACAGAGAGATAGCATAGCAACCACTATTCTGCTTATTTGCAAGGGCATAACTGGGCCTGGCCACTTTTGGCTTTGATTCCTACCAGAAAAAATCCAAATAGCAATAATAGTAAAAAGCATTACACAGCTTAATATGTAAAATAGAACACACAAAACCCAAGCCTGAAGCCCACAGGAGTACGCTACATTACTGAAGAGGAATCTTGCTGGAGAGCAGAAGTGTAAACAGTATTTAGGCAAATGTGCCACTGCTCAGTAATAAAAAAGTTATGTCCCTTTTAAAATTATGACAGGTCTTCATCTGTTCATAACCTCTCTCTAAAACTGTTTGTTATTCAGCCAACTGATGCAGTATTCGTTTTGGAGAAGAAACAGGACCTGAAAGGATGGACTCAAGTATCAGACTGCCTTCCTAGAAGCTCTGCATGCTCAGAAGGTTTGAAAATCCAGTTCTTAACAACATGCCTAAAAATGATACAGATTTGAACTGACTGGCTCAATTTAAGTTTCCCAGTTTCATAGCCAGATTGATCTGTTCTCTTTGTGCTTTTTACTGATGGGAAGAAACATATGTAATTTCTAAAGTGACAATGATACAGTTGAGACATTTACCTCTCAGAGGGAGATGTACTAACACATTAACTTGCACAGCCCCATCTCCCCAGCAGCCTTAGGAACGATTTAGCATTTCAAGCTGTGGAGCCTCCTCAAGAATGCCTAGAGGTGTCTGGAACGATCAAGATACAGAGCTCCTCCTCTGCTGCACCCCTTCACTTCCAGCTCAAGCAAAAAATGGCTCCATCACTCATTATTTGATTAACTCCCAGTTTGCTGCCCTGGAGACACCACGAGGGCAGGAAATCCCTGTGGTTCTAGGCACGTGCAACCATGAACCTAAAGCTTCAATTATTTGCTGCTTACGGATGAGGTCTATACACTATCTCTCTGTGAACACAATCTAGTTTACTGCAAACTTTGCCCCATTGTCAGAGAGAAATAACAAACATGAGTAGGGTTTTTTTTGAGCTATTTATTAAGAAAGAGTTTCTCTTCTGCAACTGGCTGATCTAAAATTTATGAGAATATGTGAATGGCAAGAGGTGGTGATGAATCAAGCAACAGCTGCTCACTAACCTGAACTGCAGGCTCATGAGCATCTGAGGTATTCTCTTTTGGCATACATTGCTTTAGTAGATCCTTACTGTAATTCATAAAAGAGCTCTCTTCAGGAGAAAGGTCCTTAAACAAGGGTAATGCCTGCTTCAAAGACAAAAACTCAGGGAGATCTGGTGCTCTGTTCTTCTTGCTCACATCTGTTATCAATTCAGTCAGTCTGTCTTCTTCCCATTCTGTGAGCGGTTGGGACAGTTCAAGAAATACAAATTCCCTAGATTTGGCTGGAAAAAATGAGAGAACGGATAGTATTAACTATTAGGTTGTCAGATCTGGCATGATATATTTTCCTCTAATATTAACACACTAAGAAGGAAGAGCAGACACATAGCAATCATTTCCACAATCTGTAGAACCAACACTGATTTGTTTCAGCAAGTCTTTACATACATTTCAAAATATTTACGTTACTACATATTTAAAAGGCATAACGCATTCAAACATAGAAATTTAACAGCAACTCCTAAAGGTTTCTCCTACAACAAGAATGTAACCAAGGTAAATAAACCTAAGATTAAAAAGTTCCTCACAGCTTCATACTCAGATTCCACTCATTTCACTGGCAGCTGCATCTACAGAAGCTACCAGTAACTTTGATAAACTTGTATCAAGTAAAGGTAATTCACTGCTAAAATTTCACTCAATATCTCAGTTCAAACTACTCATGCTCTTTATGTAAGGTTAACATTACTTACAATTTTTCTTCGAACAGGTGCTGATTGTGCAGGGTAAACATTGTTAAATTTCACACAGGCAACTATGACATCATCATTTTGTCAGATTACATTGGCAAAATCATTGCAAAATGACAAAACTTTGTATGATTGTGCCACTCTGAATATTTGAGCATTTGAGTTACATTCAGTTTTACAGAGCTTCACGCTAGAAAAATGAATAGACAGCCCATAAGACCTTACAGACTAAATAGCCCATTCGGCTGTTGGTGGAAATTTTGTCCAGTAATAATGCAATGGCAGCCTTGTCAAAGATCAAAATGACCTTTATCTGCCAAGCCTTTCAACTAGCATATACATTACTCAAGAGTATGGACACTTAAAACATCTCATTTAAACAGAGAGATACTTTACACACAAGCCCAGTTTTAATGGCCTCCTCACAGACTACAATTGAACTGTATTGCAAGGTCTTTTTATTAAGTATCAGTGGTTTTGAATCACATTATGTTAGATTTTGCTTCCAAATACAAATATAGTGAGGCATTTTAGAAAAGCAAAACTGACCAACTTGTCTTTAAAAAGCTATAGGCTTTTCTCAGTATTCCGGAAGCACAACTGTAAAATAACCATTTTATTGACACGCCATATATTAGACCTTTTCATTGTATTTAAGGAAGAGAGATTACTCACACGGCTTGCTGATAACTAACTTTCCTAACTGGGTTTCAATCTTTTCTATGTAATCCACAGACAACCAAAGGAAAATGATCGATGTTGAAGAACAGCCACCATCACTTCTCCACAAGCCAAACCTTCTCAGATCCAGAGTATCCACTGTCAGCTCAATATTCTTATTAAGAGCCACTGTAGAAAGTAGAATTTAAAATAACCATATCTTTCACAGCCACGCGTAATTATAAAGTTATAGTAATTACATACTAAGACATAAGTATTATCAATGTATTAAAACAGTACTTGTAGATCTTATTCTTAACATTACATAAAATGCATTCAGAATTTAATACCCGAATCAGTTATAACAAGCTACGTAAAACAAAGTTACCAGATTGTAACACCAAAAGCTAAACATGTAAATGCAGGATTCTTCATGACAAAAATTTTATTTTTCCTCAGAATAACCACAGATAATACCTACAAATATAGAAAAAAATACTGCAATTCATGAACATCTATTTGGTTTTAGTCAATCGAGTTCAGAACTGCTCACAATCATTCTCCTATGAGATACAGCAACCACACATCATCTTCGGAAAATGCACTGAATGCAAAGCTAGAGTTACATTCCTCCTAGCTTTAGTCAACTCACACGTTTTTCTTTAATAAACCTAAGGGTCTAAAACCCTGATCTGAAAAGTTTAAAGTTTCACCTCAAAAACATGCCTAGTCATATTTATTATAGGTTCAATGCTTCACATATGCAAGAATACATGAGGCAAGGCCATTAAAACTACAAGTTCACCTTACAAGTGTTAAAAAGCTGCTAAGTTATTAATGCTTACACTATAGACACTGATACTTTTATCTTTTTTTAACTCTTAAAAATTGTTTACTGTCTTTGTGAAAGCAAAAAAGATTATACATTATTCATAATATAAATATATACTGAGAATTTTAATGCAATACTTTAAATAGTTAGGAGAAAGCTAAAGAAAAAGATTTTCTTACCTTGAAATGGGATCGTAATGTACTTGGTTGTAAACTGGAATAGGAATACAAAAATATAATTAGTTTCCTTTTTACAAATTGATTAAAACAAAGTAAGAATTTTAATTATCTGCACATTTTTCTTTGCTTATAGCCAAATAAACTGAAAATAATATCATAGAATCATTTAGGTTGGAAAAGACCCTTAAGATCAAGTCCTACCGTCAACCTAACTCTGCCCAGTCCAATATGCCTAATTTGAGACTTAGTATTGCCTATTTCACATAAAACAACTCTTAAATACATATTGCAGAATCTAATTGACTTCCAGAGGTGTTCAGCACTGAGAAATACGCAGAAAGTTGCAGAGCTGCCTACAGGCTCCTTAAGAAGAAAAAAAATTGATGAACATTTGGGACAAAAGGAGCTTAGTTGTAAGCACCCCATGATACAGACTCTCATCTGCACTATTTTAATTAAGGACACTATATAAACAGTCCAATGCTGGAGTGTTAATTTGCTATTTACACTAAACTTTGAATTAAAGGCCTTTGAAGTTTCCACTTACACTGCTGCTATAAGAAGACTCTGCTAAATAAAGAATGCTTTATTGTCACTTTGACAGAAGATTATCATATACATTGTGCAAAGATGTTTCTCTTACATTACCACAGTAAGTACAAACTTGTTTTTTTCCAATGAAAAATTCCACTTTCCACCTAAAAGCATTGATTCTAAAATATATTAACTCATGCCTCAAATGACTTTGGCATATTAATTTAGGAAATTTCCATGAAATGTTTGCATTACTGCATGAGAACTGCTGCACAAAACTGCTGTTTTGTGAAAAGCTGAAATTATTATTACGATCCAAGATTTCAAAATGTCTTACTGCAGGCAAAAAAAAGATATGCATGTTCAAATATTTATTTTTCAATTGCAGTATATAGAATGAGTCAAAGATCTGTTGAAACTCCTGCAGCTGGTACTCCATTTGAAGTACCTGTTCACTTATATTCCTACACCCTGTGAGTAGCATGTTGCCCATGCACTAATGCTTTTAGTGTTGTTTTTATGCTCTTTAAAGCTACAAAACAGTGAATTTTCTGTTTAAAAGGAAAGATTAGCACATAGTATATATCTGAACTCTGATCACTACAGATTACTTTATTCCAATACCTGTACTGTTCCTGCGAAAAGTAATTGGTGTTTATTTCAAGCGACATTAACTCTAACATGGCCATTATTTTCCGTTAGAACTCACGAAAAGCTTCCTTGGTATGGTTTCTGTTCCAGTACAGCATTTATATAGAACCTTTACCTCTGAAAACTAGGGTCACAGAATATCCCAGTTAGCTTTTCTACTGACAGCAATCCAAACATACAAGGTAATGCACTACACACTCCATCGTTTAGTCAAAGCAATTTGATGCAACAATAATCAAAACTCAGTGCTTCCACACTAAGGACCACTAACTTTGCTTAACTAGAATTTTAGTTTTTAAATATCCTCAAAATATCACCACAATACAACTTACCCTCACAGGACCTGTTGATAACCATTTAAATTTCCCGATGTATAGACTATCAAATTCAACATCCAATGCTGGGTTCATCTGTTTTCTAGGTGTGCTTCCAGAAGGTAAGCTGATAGGACACGTATCTTCAATTGACTCTGTTATAAACTGGGAAACAAAGTAAGAGATTTAAATTAGATACTTGCCTCCTGTAACCTTAGGAATTTTCTCTTTATGTTTGTAAGAATTTATTCCCCGAAGCCAACTTCCATATAAGAAGGTCAAAGCAAGCAGCACAAGGCTAATCAAGTCCAAAATGAGGCAGCCACCTTTATGGCTAGTTTTAGATTCAAATTCCACTGCTGGCCACACAGGAAAGGGAACTTCACCCATCCCTGTCTGCTGTCACCAAAGATCCTTGAACTTCACCCTGCACTGCATTACAACAGAGGACAGGATGACAAGAAGAAACTACTGCCTTGAACTACGATAAATATAAAAAACATGGTGTGAAAAAAAACTTTTCATAGGCGTATCTTCATCATGTTCACCTCTAGCTCAGATTACTACTTGATCCTTCCTGTTTGGTAGTATTAAACATTTCCAAGTGTTAATTTTCAAAATATGAAATACACTGTATGCTGCAAAAACACTCAAGCTTCAAAGTCAGACATCCCTGAAGACTGTCCAGAATTCTATTCGTGGAATAAATTACTGGAGCTACTGCTGGTTGCTGGAACTAATCACATCTGCTCTAAGCATTTCACTTCTGTTCTAACATGCAAGAAAAAATAAACACTGCAGAAATTAATTAAAGGGTTGGCATAACAAAACATAGGCTAAAAACTGGACTACCTGCTCCGTATGGCTTTCCATCTTGTCTTCCAATTGCTTTGCTGAGAAACAGAAGTCAGATTGTTGGTCTCTTTCTTTACTGTCAGTGATATCCTGCAGCAGCCCTGTGCATTTTGGTTCAGAAGGTCCATCTTCATCATCACTGGAAAGGACAACTAAAGACGAAAAAAGAAGTATACATATACTACATGATGCAGACTTGAGAACATTTCATTCATTGTGGATTTCAGATGAGTAAAGAATTCTCTGTTGCAGCGTGTAATATCAAGGTACATTGCACACACCAGTTAAGGTCTGCATGCATGGAAGTGCATGCAACAAGTACTGCTTTGTATCTTTATTAACACTTTTTACCCAAGATCCTGAAAATTATTTGACTATTAAAAAAAACAGGCCACTATATAGCCACTTCAAAGAAGAGAGACTTTTTTCCTCAGTTTAAACACCCTTAAAAAGTACAAGCTTGATTTTCTATAGCCACAAAATAAGTTTCAGAATAAGGATTGAAATTTCAAAACCTCTCTACACTGTTTCTCAAGTACAAGAGCCTCTATGCTCCAGTAGATGCCACTGGCACTGTTCTCTGACCTGCACAATGCATTAGAAACAACATCTCTGTCTTCAATCTTTTGTTCCATACGTTTCAGCTAGTCAGTCATGCCTAAGTTCTCCTAGTACCTAAGCATACCACTAGTAATTGTCAGCAGCACAGATACAGTACATACTTGGGTCAACTGAAACAAGTTGCTGATTACCCCTGCAGATTCTGTTCCGAAGCTTGCTCAGATACTGTGACGTGTCCATCTTTAATTTCTTGATGGTACTAACTTGTGGTGAAATCACATCCTCACCGGTGACAGAGAGCTGTTTCTCTGACAAATTTCTGGGAGGAGAATCTGAGCCAGGTTCGTCAGTGCAGCTGTGAGCAGGCCTTAAGTGGTTGTGGGTGGAAGTGTCTTTATAGTCTCTCTCTAATGGCTGTAGAATACAATACGGCACCAGAATTGTATTAGACCTGCGGCTTTCTCCATCCTCACGGGGTGTTCTGCAGCCAGGAGACTGAGTTAAACTCAATCTTTGCTCTTTCTAGAAAACAGGAATCAAAACCAGGATATATGTTTATTTCTTGACATTCCCATGATGGTTCAGATCAGTGATCACCGAGACCTAGCTATATGCTAGACAAAATAATTATAGCTTAATGCAGCTGTATTTAGAGCTCAAGTCAGGGTAATTTCTCCCTCCTCATATTCCATAGGTTATTACATAAAGGTATGAGGGACAACCTTTTAGAAGTTTACTATGACCCCCATTCAAACTGAACAAGAAGCTATTTCTGATTTTTCAGCAGCTCTCTCACTGTCTGACACTGAAAGACCAAGCACCAGTGATATTCATTACTCTGCAAACGTGTGGCTTGGTCAGCTACGTGAACAGGACTCAGCAACTACCTACTTCTGTGGGGTTTTAATCAGAAGGTTAGAGATGCCTTTATTGTATTCAAATGCTTGAATATAAATCACAGTTTGTACTTGACTGACTGATTCTCTCAGTCTTTTTTCTCTTTTTTTTTTTTTAAATCTTAATGACAGATAAAACCTTAGGAAGTGTACGATAGACTGAGGAGGCGGGAGAAAGATGACAACTGCAAGATTTCAATAACCCCAGGTATATTTTGTAATTTTTGTATCAAAGTCCCTAATCAGTTCTATACCATCTGTGAAAGAAGCTTCAGTTAGGTAGCTAGATGCTTTATTTCCAAAATTGTTTTACTCCACACTCCTGTCTGAAGGAAACACTGTCATTCATCTCTCACAACCTTTCTGCTACAACAAGCATATTCTGATGTTGTGGACAGAAGTACATATATTCACTCTTCTTGATGCACCACTGAACTACTTTCCCTCAACAGGTATAATAGCATCCGTAGACACCCTACTTCATAGTGTAATTCTTCTATTTTGGATGTTGCTGTTGCTGCTACCGAAGTGTGTGTGCATGTGTGTACAAAAACACATGCACTAAAATTAAGTACAACTTACAGACAGTAGAAGTGATTTTTCTGGAATGTGTTCAATACAATCATCAGAAATATGGCTACTAGATCTCCTTTTCCTTTTCTCAGAATCAGAAGAGCCAGACTCCTTCTGACTAAGAGTGGGGCTGTTCATGTTTCTGCTCGTCTTTTCCAGTTCATCATAGTTCTTGTTTTCTGTGTCAGTAAAAACAAAGTGATTTAGTGGGTTATTCTTAAAAACCTTTGTATTTCTTCATATCTGATATGTCTTAAATAAAATGCATGGAAGCAGACAGCTTCCATGATAGTTCTTTCCTTTTTTAATTGTTTGTGGCTGCCAAAATATATTCTGTAAAATAATTAAGGAAAGATTATTATTGCACAATTAATTAAGATAAGGGTGTAACAAAATTCATAGCTCCTTTCCAAGTAAGAATTAGCACCCTCTACTCTACAGCCTTTCTTTTATCTTCTGCTGGATGCAATATTCTCTATTTCCTGTTCTAATCTGGAAATATTACTTACCAGTATTAAAAAGATAGTGTGTTCTCCCTGGAGACTCAGTGTAGAGCTCATCATTTTTCAGCAGTAAATACAAATATTGTCATATAGCATAAACATTTTAGCAGGGTTCACAAACCATTTGAGCATTCTTAATGTATAACATTCTTGAGTATAAAAGACTTTTTACAAAATCAGGATTACAATGGTGCAGTGAGGCTTCCCTCAGTTTCCTTTTTCTTCCACAGATCTGATTAATCATAGCTTTATTCTTATTTGAAAACAGCTGATATATTTTACCATTATCTGTAAAAAAATGCAATTTGAGGAAACATACAGTGCATGCAACCCCTATTTTGTTTCTGCGTTCTCCTCATAATACTAGACTAAAAAAAGAATTTCCCAACACTCTCCAAAATTCATACTTAAATGCCAGATTATTGCTCACTACAAACCTTTCTTCTGCAGCTCCCGTCTTCTAGAAGTGAAGACATTATTTTTTTCTGGTTCCTTAGAAGCCTTGATCAATTTACACAGATCATCATCTGCCTTTCTCAGACAATGCTCAGACCTGTAAAGAATATTAACTATGACTTATCTTTAAGTTTGAAAGAATACTGAATAAAAATCCCAACGGAAACAAGAGTTGGTTACACCACAAACTTCTGCCTCTCTGGTAAGCATGGGAAGTTTGGCAAATAAAGCACAAACTAATTCAATTTGTGTTACAGAAATACACGGATACTCTGACATTATTAATGAAACAGATGCTTCTAAAATGCGCAAAGAATGAAAAAGTGACATGCACATCAGACACTGAAATATTATTTTGCTGTAAAGCATGACTGCAACAAGAACACATAACAAGAAAAAAAAAAAAAGAGAGAACAACAGTCAGTTTAGTGTATCCTTGCCTTTGTCATGAATGCGGTGGGAATGAGGCAATGTAGTATATTTTTAACTTAGATTTAGAATTGCTAATAGAATCCACTGAGTAAATTCCTGCAATAAGAAAAGATTTGAAATAGAAATTTCTGCTCAAAAGGGCCTGAGACCGTAACTTTGAAGGAAGGGGGAGGGGACAGGACGTGAATGAGGAAGAAACAGAAAAGGATTACGGTATGAGCAACTAGGCAACCTACAGGTGTACTGCTGAGTTTGTAGTTTCATTCTAAAAAGAAGGACATGCAAGAAAGTAATTAGTTTTTTTTTTATTTTATTAGCTTTTAGAATATATTCAGGAGGTAGTGATAGCCTGAACAGTATGACATCCTCACATTTGAGGTCTGATCTTGTAAGCATACTCTCAACTTCTCTAGAGGCTAGTTACAGCTGACAAAAGTCTACATCACTGTATTTTGGTTTCTAGTGTATGCATTTATTTATACATTCATGTGGTATTTTCTCACATGAACTTAATTACATTCAGTATGTAAGAATTCTCTTGTAAAAATTTATCAGGGCTACAATTTAAAAGAAACTAACCTTCATGACCTCTGCTTCATTTTCTGTGAGAGTTGAAAAATAAAAAAAGAAAATAAAGAATATTTCATAGATAATGTAATTTAATGCCGCTCTGGAAATCCGTTACATTCCTCCTTTGGTCACCTCACTTAATCCAAAGGGATTTTGCATTCATTGTTTTACAACGTGCCTAACTTAGAATGTTGCAGTCTCCAATTTGCAAAGAGCTAAGTGATCATCGCAATGACTGAAATCACTGGCAGCTTGAGCCTAGACCTGCAGAGAACATCACTAACCATGGGAAGGATATTCTTGACACATCTAACTAGATAGCCAAAACTGTTGGGACACTTTCTGAACAGGCACCTATTCTTCAGTACCATATGTGTAGACTGGACTATCATTGCTCTTTGTGAATAGTGTAAAGACGAATAAAGATTTCCAGAGTGCTCTGACACTACAGTAATGAACAGTGTATAAGCACCACAAGAAATTACTCATTATCTTTCCATTCACAAAGGATCATGAATTGGACCATAATACAGAAAAAGTGTTCAGTAAGTACTATTATTCATTCTGTATATTGAACAAGACAGAGTCTTCCACAGATCAGGCAGATCTAGTTCTGGAATAACCTCACTACAGAATACTTGATTTTGGAAGCCACATCTCTCAAATATTTGTATGCGTAACAGCTGTATAGATCTGACTGCCTTGAAAGAACATACTAAACCATTAAGTAGTTTTTAGCATTTGTCTTAAACCACATCACAATTCTGATATTTCAACAACAGGAAACATTTCAATAGGAAAATACTTCAGCTAATAGACTTCCCTAAACATAATTACTCTATAGACAAATTCCGCACGTTTTATTTTCACTTCCAATCTTTGTAACTCAGTTTAAAATGCACCTCTTAGATATATATGCATAAGCTCTGGCAGTATATACTGAAGTGTTCTCAACGGCCATGAGAAACAAGTACAAAACACACTTTGAAACCTTAAGTTTCTTTACATTTAAGACCTACCTCAAATTTGTTAGTTATACTGATAGGTTAGTGGTGACTTAAGCAAATGCATTTCATGTTGGGTTGCAGTGAACAAGCAATACAAAATCCACCAATTCTGTAACACCAAAAGCAAGAAAGAAAACAGGGAACTTGCTGTTCTATCAGTTCTAGCTGACAGAGAAAGGTTAACTTATTAGCACCCTGTTCTGATCACACACAATTCTTTGACTTAATCTGAAATTTCCATAGCACAAAACTGGCACAATCTTCAGTAAAACAGAGCATGCATTCTGGCTACTGACAATACAAAAGAATATCTATATTAAGCGTCACTTCCTCCAAGCTCAGAATCAGTGCATCCCA